>JAJLRB010002485.1:0-18979 GCA_020976825.1 Odocoileus hemionus | reverse complement strand
TACTCACTTCCACTCCTTGATTTAAAACTTGCCAGGTAACTTGCAGGCCATCAACCCAGAGAATGGGTTTTTTGATGTTGCTCCAGGAACCTCTGTAAGGACAAACCCCAATGCCATCAAGACCATCCAGAAGAATACCATCTTCACCAATGTGGCCGAGACCAGTGACGGGGTGTTTACTGGGAAGGCATTGAGCAGCCACTGGCTTCAGGCATCAAGCTCATTTCCTAGAAGGGCAAGGAGTGGGACCCCAAGGATGGTAAGCCCCCAGGAGGCCTGGCACCCCAGCCCTTGGGTGTGTGTGCTGGGCCAGACGCTCAGGGCCCGTCTTCCCTTGCTGCTGTAGGGGAGCCTTGCGCCCACCCCAACTCGCGGTTCTGCACTCCGGCCAGCCAGTGCCCCATCATTGACCCTGACTGGGAGTCTCCAAGGGCATGCCCATTGAGGGCATCATCTTCAGAGGGTGTCAGCCTGTTGGTGAGGCTCCCGGCTCTTGGGCTGGGACACGGGTGTGTCACTCTCGGGGGACGTGCCACTACAAGGGTTCACGTTCCATGACCTGGTTGGAATGTGTCAGGGGTACAGAGCTTCCTTTCACAAATGACAGGGTAATGAGCAACCTCGGGCATAGAACTCAGTCTCTGGTCCACTAGAACTCCTGGGTCCTCGTCCCAGGGGTGTGGCTCCCAGTCTGACTTCGGCCACATGGCCCCCTGCCATGACTCTGATGTGGTAGGTTCACCCTTTGCTCTGGAGCTGCAGCATCAGCCCCTTTAGAAGAGAGACGACACATACAGCACATGTTTCCACTTGGGAGATGGCATTGCTGCCCAGGGGGCTGGGGGTCAAAGCCTCTAAGGAGCGTTTCTTTCTCCCGCTAAAGGCGTCCCTCTGGTCTATGAGGCTCTCAGCTGGCAGCATGGCGTGTTTGTGGGGGGGCCATGAGATCCGAGGCCACGGAAGCGGCGGAGCACAAGGGTGAGTCTGGCCAAGATCCGGGGCCGCCAAGAAGGGACAGTGACAGCTCTGTCTCCGTGTTTCTCTGTCTCTCTATTTTTCTGTCGCTGTGCTTCTCTGTCTCTCCCTCTCTCTCTCTCTCTCTCTGCTTTTCTCTATCTCTGTGTCTCTCTGCTCTTTCTGTCTCTGTATCTCTGTCTTTCAGTTGCCCCTCTGTCTCTTTATCTCTTTGTCTCCCCGTGCCTCTCTCTGTATATGCAGAGAGGTACAGAAAGCCAGGCGGCCGTGTCAACAGTAAATGTGCCCGTAGTCCTGTGAGGCTTCACTTACCCACAGAGTCCCCTGTTAACAGGCAAAATCATCATGCATGACCCGTTCGCCATGCGCCCCTTCTTTGGCTACAACTTCGGCCAGTACCTGGCACACTGGCTCAGCATGGCCCAGCGTCCCGCAGCCAAGCTGCCCAAGATCTTCCATGTCAACTGGTTCCGAAAGGACAAGGCCGGCAGGTTCCTCTGGCCCGGCTTTGGGGAGAACTCCTGGGTGCTGGAGTGGATGTTCAACCGCGTGGGCGGGGAAGGCGGCCCCCAGCTCACACCCATCGGCTACATCCCTGATGAGGGTGCCCTGGACCTGCAGGGCCTGGGGGATGTTGACGTGAAGGAGCTCTTCCACATCTCCAAGGAGTTCTGGGAGGAGGAGGTGGAAGAAATACAGAAGTACCTGGAGGAGCAGGTGAATGCCGATCTCCCCCCGGAGATCAAGAATGAGGTCCTGGCCCTGAAGCAGAGAATCAGTCAGATGTAAACTAGGTTCGCCTGACCGCCCAACTCCAATCCATACAATGCACCAGGAACAGGAGACATGGTGCTTCCTGATTTCTCACCGCCTGCAGCACTGCAAATGACCGCACCCAGGGGCTGATGGAAAGACACACCTTAATTTTTCAGATAAGACCATATAGCAGACTGAAGCTAGTCACTAATGAGGTTGGGGAGGGAAATAGCAGGCTCCAGGAAATAGCAAACATTCATGATACATGCACTTTTGTTCAACTTAGGGACACTCAAGCAGACAGTCTTCTTTGTCTTTTCCCTTTAGCTGTATCAGTTAGCCAGAATGCACAGAAAAAGACACTTGAGCTGTATATATGTGTGTGTGCACATGCATGTGTGTCTGTGTACTGTTGTCTAAAACATATTTAATGACTTTGGAAAAATCTTGGGCAAGATTAACTACTAGTTGCTGCCAGAATGCGATGTTGCTTTCCTATTAATATGTGTGTGTTTAAATTATTTTTATATACCACGATTCCTTACCTTTACATAATTTCAACATTTTCCCCCTAACACTTCTTGGAAAAAAAAATCACAAAATAAACTTTTATAGAAAAGATGAATTTGCTTGTCTGGTTTTTCTTATCTGAACAGCCAAGAAGAGGGGACTCTGATGAAACCTTCTGTGATAGAATCCCCTTCAAAGAACGTGGGGCTACCCTGGTGGAGGGGGAGCTGGGGAGTGAAGGGAGCCAGATGGGGAGGTGTGAGCAGAGAGACTGTCATCCAGAGGGACATGGCACGATGCTTTGGGTTTTCTGAATTAACTTGAAGCCGTCGATCAGTGCCCTAGAACATTCACACACCTTTAAATTGTGGGTCTTGGGTAAGTGGAACAGGAGAGTGTGTTTTTTTTTTTTTAATCCAAGTATTGACATCAAAATGACTGAGGGCAGGGAGATGCCCAGACATGTCCTGTATGATTGAAATGTCAAGAACAAACAAACAGATGTGTCAGCGCTCAGTCGTGTCCGACTCTTTGTGACCTCATGGACCGTAGCTGACCAGGCTCCTCTGTCCATGGGATTTTCCAGGCAAGAATAGTGGAGTGGGTTGCCATTTCCTTCTACAAACAGGAGAGTTTAAAGCATGCTTTTTGAGAAAACCTTGGGTCTGGGGGCTCGGTCTTTCACAAGAATTATATCATGGGGAATTTCACAGACTTTGTCAATAAATTCTCTTTTTAGCAACTCTTTTCTTCACTGTCATCCACTGGGGAGGAGAGTAGAGACAGAAACATGTTACAGAAGAAAACAGCAAAAGGCATTGATGGAGCACCTTCTGTGTTCAGGGCATCATGCCTTTGATGGGCTCAAGGTCAGCTGCCTTGTACCTTCTCTGGTCCCTCTGTCCTCGGTGTTTACTGGGGACCCCGGGCAGTTTGAACAGATCACACGCTGGACTGGGCACATGCATTCAGTAGATGCACAGGGCTTTCTCTAGCTGCTGGTCTCCTTTCTGGGCCAGCTCTCCTGCTCAGCACACACCAGGAAGTCAGTTCTCCTCAGCTCTGCTCACTTCCACAGCTTATAGACTCACTGTCCCCTTAAAGTCCTGTGCTTCATCTGGGATCTATGTGGATGGGCAAGCTGAGATCCACCCAATGTTATAGGTGGGGAAACCGAGGCCAGGTGGGTCCTTCAGGGCTGCCAAAGAGTAGCCAGAGTTTCCTTCCCCTTTAAGGAGCTGAGAGTCAACGGGGCTCTGCCGACAAAGTGTCATGTTTTGATAGCAAAACCACTGACAGAGAAAAATCATTTAACTGAATTAAGAGCTATCTGCTGTAGTAATTTAAATCAGTGGCTTTCAGACTTGTTTCTTCCTTTTTGCTACAGAACCCATGCTTGACAGATATTCTGACTAAAAAACCCAGCTTCTAAGGGAGATAGAACAGGAGGCTGCCCACCTGAGGCTGGGCGCATGTCAGGACCCAGGCCTCCTGTTTTCCTTTTTTCTACTCTTTGGGGGCCTCTCAGGAAGTTTCTTGGACCCCTGAGAGGAACTTTCAGGATATATCTGGGGCACTGTTTTTAAAATGCAGACCCCAGACTTTGGCGTCCAATTCTAGGCTCTCGGAGGCTTCATCTCTTTTCGAGCAAAGCTGTCCACCTCACAGTTCCCTGCGCACAGCATCACCCACCCAGCCAGCAGACTTACACAGGACTGTGTTGCCACCTGGCCCAGGAAGCCAGGGAGACAGCCTGGAGGAGGTGTCTTAAACAGAATAAGACTTTTCAGGGAACCGAAAGGACTCGCTCTCGCCATTGGTGCCCAAGTCGCTTTCCCCAAACCGAGCCAGCTGTGCTTCAGCCACCTCCAAGTCCTAGACTCTGTGCTGGGCCCACAGTAATAGGGACACTAGGACCTTGATGGCTGTGGTTCTATCGTTGAGCCTGAGCTGTCAAGCGAAGGCAAGAAGGCAGCTAAAGCCAAGGCCATTTGCAGGTGATCAGACTGAGGCCTTGAGAGCAGCCCTTTGCTCAGGGTGGGGGTGAGAATGAGAAGTCAGGCTCCTGGTTCCTGGTCAGCCCTCCCCACAGTACACACGAGTCCAAACCAACAGAGGTACTGACGTCCTCTGATGGGTCCAGTGTAGCAGCTGCCCCCTGACTTCCATGGGTTCCCGAGCGCTGCTGGGGTCTGGGTTAAAGACCAGAATACAGTGGATGCACAGCACATATTGCATCAGGACAACAAACTTGTTCCTGTGTTCACCTGGGCATCTGAGGGGAATCCAGGGGGTGGGGGGTGGTGGTGAGGAGGGGGCTTCTGGGGGCCTTCTCCCTTCTCTCCTTCAGCCCACCCTAACCCAGAACCTCTGGTCGGCCGCCCCCCACCTCTGGGCCACACAATAAGTACCTTCCAGGGTTCTAAGGCCACAGGCATGGGCTCTGGAGGCTCCTGGGGCTGTGCCCCGCCAGGGCGGTGACCCTTGCTTTGTCCTCACCGTCAGCAATTGCAGCAACAGGGACTGGGTTCCGTCATATATGGGAAAGGGCCGGCTGCCTGCCCCCAGTCTCCTGCCCCCTTCCTTCCTTGAGGGTAGTAAATACTGGTGACCTTGGACACCTCCCAGCTCTGCCTTTGACCAGCAGTGTCACCTGAAGTGACACCCAGACCTGAAGCGTGGCATAATAATAATGCCCCTGCTAGAGTCCAAGGAGCATGAAATGAGCAGACCAGCTCTGCACAGGTTCTGGGACTCAGAGGGTCTGGGTGTGAGTCAGTACCCTCCCTCCCTGTAGCAGGGTATCCTCAGGTAATGACACACAACTCTGGAAACCTCAGATTCCTCAACTGTATAATGGGCTCCACTCCACCCTGAGCTGACATTTAATACAATGGGACTGGAAGTAAGAAGCTGAAACCCAACCCCCACCCCCATATGGGCTGATGGGAAGCTCCTGCCCCAGCTCCCGGACTGGCGTCAAATCACCCATCCCAGGTCCTCCCCAGGATCCCCAGGCCTTCCCACACAGCGGGGGGTTGGGGGGGGGGGCTCCCAAACTGATCTCTGAATTATCTCTGGGTAATCATTACTCCCACTGGTTTTTAAGATTTTGAGCAAAATCCCTGTTCTAGCCCCACCCAAATGTTCTGATGCTACACAACCACCCCCCAACTCAGAACTCTGATGAAAACCATAAAACTCGGCAGGAGGAGAAGAAGCCCTCAAGAAAACCTGAGTCCACTGACCTCATCGCAGTGCAATGAGATCCAGTTTCCCCCAAGGGAAAAACTGGGGGCTTGAGAAGGAGACAAGGTTCAGAGGGAGTAAAATATTACAAAGTGGGTTTTTCTGCCTTTTGGAAATTTTGCCTTGCATTTTCTTGCATGGGAAGCTGAACACAGTGGGACCCCTGGGAGATGCTCTACATGGTTTCTTGTTAAGTATCACGTCCCAGGATCACAGCACAGGGCGGGATGACTGTGGTTCAGATTATCACACAGCTGCTCTCAGGCACCGTGTTCCTCTCTGCCCCAGCCCAGAGATTTCTTCGATGCTGCAGAGCTGGGATTCATGGCTGCCGTGGAGGAACAGCAGACGTCACTGGCCCACAGTGACACCATGGTGGGGCCCAGAACACACAGGCCTGGCTGACACCTGCCACATTTTTCACTGACATATTTGTTCCTGGGGACCTGCTTGTCTGCCACCTGCTCAGCACCGTGTGGCCCCCTGGTAACAGGGTATGTAAATGCGTGTGACTATTCGCACACCAGACCTGCCAGCCCAACAGCAGAACCTTTCTCCAGGCAAAGCCATTTTCAGCAAAATATGCTGTAAATATTTGTTCAGCTCAGGAAAATGACTTTAATTGCATAATTAAACTCAATGTATATGCTGATTCCAGACAGGATGGCTGGGAGAAGCCGAGGCCACATCTGTCCCTTTGCGTTTGTTGAAGAGAGGGGCAAACGGCTTGTTTGTGGAGATATTGCTCTGGTCCCCGTCTTTCCCTGTGCAATGAGCGTTTGGAGAAAAGTCAGAAAGGATGGAGGAAGGGGCTTTGTGGCTTCTGGAAAGAGGAGAAAGGGGAAATTTCCCCAAATCAGAGAAACAGAGCAATGGGACCCCACCTCTCAGACAAGATTTGCACTGTGTATTCCAAATGTTCTAAGCACATCCTACCTTCCTTGGGTAACTGGTAACTTAAGCAAATGATCAATACACTAGACTGAATGAAGAAGAAAACATTAAATCCCAGCGGTTAATTAAACCCAGCATTCCTCACTAAAGTAAGCATATAAACATAAACCCTGCATGGAAGGATCTAGCCACAAAAGACATGTATGTTGTGTGGTTCCATTGATATGAAATGTCCAGAATAGGCAGATCCACGGAGATAGGAAGTACATTTGTGGTTTCCAGGGGACAGGGGTCAGGGAGAAAGAGTGGGGAGAAATCACTAATGGATGCAGGGTTTCTTTGGGGGCTGATGAAACTATTCTAAAATTGGATTGTGGTGAAGGTTGCACAATCCTGTGAATATATTCTAATAAAAGCTATTAAATTTTACATTGTAAGTGGGTGAATTTGATGGCATGTGAATTAAAGCTCCATGAAGTGATCGAAACAAAGAATAAATACAATAAAAACAAAAGCCTGGCCTTGTGTTAGAAACCAATCATCTGGCCAAGGCTCTGAGATGAAGGCCTGGTTTGCCATGTCACAAAGGGAGATAACAGGGGGCGGCCAGGAAAGGGAATGTGGCCAGGGTGGAGGCAGCCTCTTGGGCTTCTCTCCTCCTGGAGAGCATCAGGAGGATTCAGAGAAATGGAAAAGGGATGGGCTGATTCATTATGGGATTCAGCACCATTTAATGCCTGGCCTGGTTTCAGATGATCATGAGCGCCCTAAAAGTCATCACAGCAACTGGCAAGGGGAAACATACCAGCAGCCTGCAGAACTCCTGGAGGCCAGCAGGTGGCAGAACTGAGACCTCAAATTCCAGGTGTCCAGGGTCCTCAGCAGAGGGAAGGATCCCTGAGTTTGGATGCCATGGGTCCCAGCCCCTCTCCGACAGTGGATCTGAATCTCTCACAGTGAAAGAGGGGCTCATGTCACACCACAGGGGAGGGCAGACACTCTGGTGCCCTGGACCCAGAGGCTCCAGCCCCGGCAGGAGGGCGCTCAGCCCTCCCTGGGAGCAGAAGAAGCCTGTGGAATGGACTAACCGTAGGCGCCGGGTGCAGTGCAAATGCTTCCTCTGTGAGCCTGGGTTTTCCCCAGCTGTACAAGACTGCCCTGTCTTGCCCCCAGAAAGTCTCTCCCACTCCAACCTGCCACTCCTGGGACTGCCCCCTTGCTCCCTGTCTGTTCCACTGCCCCCCCTGTATTGCTGAGGTCTTCCAATGCCAAGACCCAGGGAAGGGCAGTGGGGAACAGGAAACTCATGAGCACACCCCCAAGGTCCCTCGCCCCCGCCCCCATCCTGACCCAAAGCCTGGCTCCCCCACAGAAACTCACAACCTGCTGCTGGTTTTGTCTTTGGCACAAAGCTTAGACAGTGGGGCCTTCGCATCTCCCGGGGAGGGAGGGGACCCGCTCTGTGGCAGCTCTGGGACCATCCAGCCAGCATCTGGAAGACCTTGGCTGTCACTCAAGTGAAGATTCCTGGAGGGTTCATGGCTACTTTTTGGGATCTGGGTGAAGATAGTCCTCTGTACCCAGTGGGGAACCCCAGCTTGTAGTGGACCCTGCCTGGGCTGAGGATCCTGAATCTGGGTTAGTGAGCTTCCTGGGAGACTAGTTGGGCTCATTTGGGGTCTCCTGGACTGACCTCTGCGCTGTGGTTTTCCCTCCCACCCCCACTCCCCACCCCACCACATCCCCCATCCCCTGGTAGTGGAACACTCTGCTCTCCGAAGTGAACTACCTTCTGGCCTCAGTGGGCACGGAGGCAGCACTGTCTGTCCGAAGCCTGGGCGAGGGCTTCGTCACCATTAGGAGCAGGGACCCGGGAGCCGGGGCCCCAGGTGACTCAGGCGGCAGCTGCTCCCCTCCCTAGAGCTGAGTCAGAGTCATTAGGTGATAGGAGATGAATTTACATTTTGAATTAACTCAGATCATCAGAGTGCGTCCTCTCGACCTGGGGAAATTAAACATAAAGTCAGAGGGAGCTGTGGACTGGGATCATGGGTCAGCCAAGCGTGCCAGATCAGTGTTTCTTTTTATTTTTTTTTTTCAACAGGCTGCAGGCGAAAGGGGACGAGAGGACACTGCCTGCCGCAGAGTCAGCTCAGGAGAGAGAAGATGGAAAGCTGAGATATTCTTTCTCTCTTCTTCCTTGGGCAGAAGCACAATAAATCCACATGGCAGAATTAAATTCTGATCTGTCTGATTTCCTCCATCTCTTCCTACTCTAATAATGGTTATTTATTGAGTTCTTATTATGTGCCCAGCAGTTAGCTAAACACTTTTAGAGATAAGGCAGAGTGAATTTGTACCTTCCCTCTCCCTGGATCGCTTTCTTTATTTCCTGGCAGGGAGGGAGTCTGAGGGAAGAAGAAAAAAGATAGTTTTATTAACAACACAAGGCTCAGTGACTTATGTTAGGAAGTTTTCTTTGTTTTTTCAGATGGATCACTGGGAGACCAGAGGCCCACAGACCCCCTCCCACAATGAAGTGCACTGAAACCCACCCTCCTCCCCCCGAGTCACTGTGAAGGGTGCCCCTGGGGTTGTGCAGTGTAACCTTCTCTCGGTGCCCGGACAAGAGTCTGTTAGACTGTCCATGTCAGAAAAGACCTTGCGGGCAAGCTGAGTGGCTGTACCTTCCTGGGACCTCTGAGCCCGTCTCCAATCAGCACCTATGGAGGTTTATCCTCCCGGAAAGTAGCTCTCACTTTGTGTGGGGGAGGCCTGTTGTCACCCCGTGCCACAATCACTCCATAGGGTGGCCCTTTATGTATGGGGTCTTCCAGGCTTCACAGGCAGATCGATTCCTGAGAACAGTTTATAACTCAAGTTGCCTTGAATTGACTCGGCCCAACCTCAGGTCCTTCATGTCTGAACCCAGATGGTCAGAGGTTCAACCTCCTGAAACCGCGGATGTTGGTTCTCTTTGGGAGTCAAAGTGCCCCAGAGCCCCTCTGACACATTGGTTACAGTCTCTGCACAGATGTGGGGGCAAGAACTGAAAACGGGGGTCTGGGTTGGTTGCTGCAGGACAAGACTTTCCTGCCACCCAGAGTGAGGAAATGAGCTCCGATGGGCTGTTTCCAGCTGGCTGCCCCCCGTCGATGTCAGGTCTCCAAGATCAATTCGTCACTTTCCAATGAACAGTTATTGAACGCCCTTTGACTGCCTGGCACTTAGAGTCAGCCCAAGTGCTTAGAGGAGATGATCAGGACGGTCCTTCCTAATGAATTGGTCCCATGGGAGGCCTTGTCCTTTCCCCAGGGTCACTGAAAAACTTCAAGCCTCAAGTTATCAGGAGCATTATTTTCTGTGAAAAAGAATCCACAGGTTTGTTTTCATCTCCGTTCAGAATTTTCTGGTAGTCAGCCTCCTAGGCTGTCCCTCAGACTTTGTAAATCTTCCTGGAAGCTGGGTTCATCTTCGGCCCTCCTTCCCTCCTTCCTTCCTTCCTTTCACCAATCCAGGGCGACCCTTCTATTTAATTCACCCACTCGCATCCTCCATCTATGCCCCCATAGACCTTCCATCTGAACACCCATCCAATAGACCATCCAACCTCCACTCCGGGGCTCACCTAATCTCAGGGTCAACCAGCCATAAACTCAGCATCCATCCCTGAGCCACTCTTCCATCTTCTCACCAAGGCCATACAGCTATGACGCTGTATATGACACTGTGAGAGCCAGGATTTGAATCAACTCAGCCTGATTTTTCTCTAGACGGCATGCCTCCAGGCCAGAACAGCTGCTCAGCTGGATGGAGAAGAAGAGCCAGGTGCCCTGTGGGGTGAAGACAGGTTGCTACAAAGGTTCAGAGAGAGGGGAGGGGTGAAGAAGGAGGTCTAGAGGAAGCAGCATTTGAGCAGTGTTCCTAGGTCAAACCAATCAACCCTAAGGAAATCAACCCTGAATATTCATTGGAAGGACTGATGCTGAAGCTGAACCTCCAACAATTTGGCCACTGAAGCAAAAAGTTGATTCGTTAGAAAAGACCCTGAGGCTGGGGTAGATTGAGGGCAGGAGGAGAAGGGGACGACAGAGGATGAGTTGGTTGGATGACATCATCGACTCAATGGACATGAGTTTGAAAAAACTCTAGGAGGCAGTGAAGGACAGGGAAGCCTGGTGTGCTGCAGTTCATGGGGGTTCACGAAGAGTAGGATATGACTGAGTGACTGAAGCTTTTCCTAGACTCCTGTCAGATTTGGAAAACCAAGATCTAAAGGGCAAATAAGGAAATCCAGATGGAGTGAGAAGTGTTAATGAATGTCAGGGTGGGTCAAGGGTGGAATATGTTTGCCGATGGGTGGAGGGTGAAGAGGAGGTAGATACTGTGTGGACGGTTAAAGGTGGAATGGATGGAGTGTGGCCTGGGCGAGTGAAGGGTATGGATGGTGGAAGGAGGGAAAGGCAGGGTAGGTCCAGGCTGGTGCAGACTACAGAAAGCCAGGCCGTGGAGTTGGCTGGGGTTCATTTGTTGGCACAGGGAGGTAGGAAGCCTCTGGTGATGGGGAACATCCAGTGAGAGGAACCCAGACCAAGAGTAGACTGTGAAATTGTGCACTATCCCCTTTGGGGGGGGGGGGGGGTTCCCGTGGCACTAGCCTTCTCAACCTGGGAAGATGGGCCCAGGTTGCCAGGGCGTACAGTCCTAGACCGTCCAGCCATGCCTGAAGAGGGGCCAGGGGTGAGGGTCTCTCCATTCAGCTCTCACAGCAGAACTCAACAGGATGTGAAGCAACTTGAGCCAGAAAACAAGTTGCTGTCAGGAGCTTGGCTGCCTGCAGTTCAGAAAACGACCATGATTCTGTGGTCATTTCATAATGGCCTGGTTTTTCACCAAGAACAAAGCGGCAGAGGAACCCGAACAACTTGCCAGGGTCTTGCCTCTGGCAGGGGAGAAATCTATCTTTATGGTTTCTGACATAAGTGCTAGCCTGCTGTTATGCTAAAAATCTCAGCATCTGAAAAGTTTCAAGCTAATTTTGAGGGGGGAAATTAGATGCCAAGCGGCTTTTAAAACCCGAGAGGATCTTGGGTTTTAAAACTTGGTTGTCAAGGAAACCCTTTCTCTGATACTTCCTTGCCACCACGTTATAAATTAATCCCCCTAACTGAAGGGTAATTAAAGTGATTTGTGGCGCAGCTGCAGACAGAGGAGATGGCAAGGGGGGCCCCAACATTTCAGGGGACCCCCACCTTGGCCCTGGGGAACTTGGACCTATTAGCGCCCTGGGGGCTTAAAGGCACCTTTGGAGGAGAACGCAAGCCAGCAAACAGCTGCACAATGTGTTCTGTGAAAGGCACACAAGAGATTGATGAAAGGAAACCTTAAATGTCACGCTGCTACCCCGTTGGCTTGGAATAGGTGAAAAGCTTTGTGAGCCAGTTAATGAGCAGATTGTGCAGGCTGAGGTGTTCCGGCCCCTGCGGCCTTGTTGATGGCTGTGGTGCCAGGCATTAGCTGAAGCAATTGTTATCTCCACCTTCTAGGGGGAGGCAATTTAAGTGTTTGCTTGTGGTCCCAGTCATCCAGCAAGCTATCTGCCCATTCATCTCTCTCTCCATCTGTTCATTCATCTAATTGTCCATCAGAATGTCCATCCACCTTCCTCTATCCACCCACCAAACCAGATATCCACCCATGCATTTATTCATCTACGCATCCATCTGTCTACCTGTCCATCCACTTTCTGCCCCCACAACCGAGAGTGGATGGAAGAATGCATCGATGGATGGATGCAGGGATGGGTAGCGAATAAGTGCATATTCACCCTCCCAAACATCTACCTCCAATTACTTATCTAGGGGTCTACTTGCTTATACATTCATCCATCTATCCTCAGCCCACCCTGTCATCCACCCACCCATCTACTTAGTAAACATTTACTGAGCATTCATGGCCCAACAACAGTAGCTTTGATGGCATGCTTACAGCATGCTGAGCACTTGCCAAGCACTGAATCTTTGGTTCCTTTGCTCAGTGCTGAGGCTGGGAAGTTAAAGGTGTCCCCATTACAAAGATGAGGCACTAGAATGGCTAGCCAGGATGAGACTTGGATTTTAACTCTTCTTTCCTCCCTGGGGGCAAATCCCCAGAGAGGAGGGTGGTGGGTCCGGCATCATCCATTCAACAGCATTTCAGCCCTAAGTGCAAGACGTGAAGGAGAAGGGGACCAGAGAGGTGAAGCATCAGGAGAAAAACCACAGCCAAATTTCCAGGGGCCCAGAGGAACTCAGGCAGGGGCCCGAGACTGGCTGTCCCTGGCTCTGAATCTCCTGCCCTAGTAGGTGTGTGTGCACGTGTGTACACACACACACACACACACACACACACACTCGCCCCCCATATCTGGCCTTTTCCACAAGGTAAACACTGCCAGCGTGGTCAGGGAGCTGGTGCCAAGGTGAAAAGTCCACGGTCAGAAACCTTAGAGGCTGAGGCCAAGCCCCCCGGGAAGTGTTCCCAGAAGCGGAGACATTTCTCCCCATGAGCTCTGCCCTGTTTCGGAGGATGCCCAGTAGACAAACTGGTGCCCTTGGCTCTGGCCTCTGCCTCTTCCTTCCCTCCTTGCATGGTACCCCATCCTCAGAATCAGTTTGGTGGTTGGTGGACTCCTCGACCCCCTGACTCCTGACGCATGGGGAAGGGGATTCTGGTCCACAGCAGAGGAAGGGGGAGGGGCGGACTTGCTGGTCAAGTGGCCCCCGCAACCCAGGATCATCCTGGGGGCTCCCACTGCCTCTTGGTTAAACTGCCAACACCCTGACATGGGGCTGGCCTGAAGCGGCCCAGAAAGCCCACACCTCCGAGAGGCCTTGGCAGGGCACTGGAAGGGCTGGCGATCCTCAGTCAGGCAAAAGGTCACTGTCCCAGGAGAGGCAGCCTCATTGCAGAGACCACTGGGAGCCGGCACTTGGGGAGGGGGGGTCCCCCCTCAGCCTGTCCTCGGGCACGGGTATTATGAGTTTTTTGTGACCCAGAGGGATGTGTGAATATTTGTTGAGTGACCCACAGAGGAACAGGCCCCCACCTCGGCACCCAGTACAGCCCGGTGTCAGGAAGACAGTGAGCAGATATTCCCAAGGGCTCGTGGGGGCGGTGGGGGCACTGACAACAGGCTGCCTCTCCGAGCCCCCACCAACCCTCTGAGGAAACTGTGACCCCAGTGTCTGGCTTTTGAGGCTGAGATGGGGGTCAGGCAGTGCCAGACAACTCTTGAGGGTTGCTGGATGCTGAGGGGGCAGAGCAGCTTTGAACCCTGATGTGTGTGGGTTCAGAGGGGTTCATCCACCGTTCTGCCTCCCAGCCACCTGCGGACCAGGGTGGAGCCAGGCAGGGGCTGATCCCAACGCTTCTGCACATGTCGCCAACATCTTGCTTGTTGGCGATGGTTTGCTCAGCCCCGGGACCACTTGCCAAGTCTTGTCCCCATGGCAAGTGCTGGGGGTCCTGGGTGAGCCAGACTGTCTAAGGCACGAGTAGCATGATTCAGGGCCAGGAGTTCCTGCCTAGGCGTCAGCTCTGCAAACCCTTGGGGTTGCTTCTGAAGCCCAGAGCTAAGTCTGTGAGATTTGTTCCTTCCTGGACAAACATCATCACCTTTACTCCCTATGGACAGGGGCGGGGGGGCCCACCTGGAGGCCCCCAAAGTCCTGGAGGGAGATGCTCCCTTGGTTCCCACTCTGTTGATAAGAACACCTAGAGGAGCTTGCTGCGAGGACCACCACCTCTCTCCTTCGGTGAGTATCTTCAAGTCAAATCATAGCAAGCATCTTGCGTGTTCACCTGGGCTCACCCACCCAGCTGCCTGCCTCAGCCCCCTGCCCAGGTGAGCAGACAGAGGTGATGCTGAGCCCCCTCTGCATCTCTGCAGGCAGGGAAACTGGGGTTGGGAGCTGGGAAGGGGCTGCTCTGAGGGCCCCCGAGTTTCTTTTCCTGACCGCAGACAGGCTGAGGGAGTCATCCAAGGTCGCCTGAGCTGCCAGGCAGGCGGCAGCAGTGTTTTGACTTCTGGTCAGGTCCTTCTCCATCACGACGCGCCGCTTGGGGGAGGGAGGTGTGGGGGCGCCAGGGGCCTCTTTAATCATGAGTTACGGCAGCAGCACAGTCTTGGGGGAAGATTGATGACCGACTGCAGGTACTGGTGGGCGGATTCATAAAGCTGTCGGCAGCGGGCCATAAATCAGATGAATATTGAAGATTCCGCCTGGGGAGCAGTTCTCAGGCTCCAGCAATAACACGATAGATGTGGCGCAGGCAGGCAGGCAGGCAGGCACGGTGGCCTCAGGAGCCCTCGGCCCTGGAGTGAGGCACTTTCCCACCTGCTCAGAACTTCTACCTTCTGTCTGGGAAACTTGGGCAGCTTGGAAGAGAGAGAGGAGGGGCAGGTGTGGATCCAAAACCACCTGCACACCTGCAGACCGGGTCTGTTGTTTACTCAAGCATATTTTACCTGCAGCAACACTCACAGGTCTTAAGTCAGAAGTAGCAGTTTGGACCCCTGTGTGTACCCACCACCCGAATCAAGATCCAGAACATTCCATCGTCACCCCTGAAAGTTTCCTAGTGCCCTTCTCTATTAACCCCCACCTCCCCAAGCCCCAGGGAACCACTGATCCTTCTGTCACTAGAAACAAGTTTCTCCTTACCCATGGCAGACAAAGTTCCAGGTTGAGCTGGGTTCACCCTCCATGCGCAGTTTTGTTTTCTGCCTGTTTTGCCCTGAGTCCTCACCCGACTGCACTTTCAGAAGCCCACCCTGGTCCTCGGTCCCAGGAGAGGCAACCTCATTGCAGAGACTGCTGGTAACTGGCTGTGTGGTTCTCCACTGGAAGCAATGACACAGTTGGCTGAGCCATTCCTCTCTCCATGGCTGCCTTGTCTGTTTCCAGTGCTGCCTGTTTAGGATAAGGCTGCTATGAATGCCCGTCCTGGTCCTTCCTTCAGGCATTTTCTCTTGGGTAGGGCACACACAGATTTAACTCTTTAAGGAAACTGTCAGGCACACTTCCAAGTGGACAAGAAGTTGGCACCCTGGCCAGCATTCAGAGTGGTCTGCTATGTCTGTCTCCTCCCCTAGCAGATGTGTGATGGTGGCATCTGCCATAGGGCTCCCTTTATTTAATCCACAAAGTCTCCGCTGGTCTGCAGGAGGGTTGGCTTTCTGGGCTCCCTCTCCCCACATCTTGGGCCACCATCCCACCTGTTAACCAGATCTGGTCCTATGCCAGGGCCTTTGCACTGGCTGCTCCTTCTGCCCCAAGAGTGAAGGGCCTCCCTTGGAAATGTCTGTGTTTTCTCCTCTCTCACCCCTGTATCCTCTGTAGCTGCTCCATCCTGGGGTCCCTCAGTTTCACTGGGGTTAAGCACAGTCTGCAGAGAAGCCCCTGCCACCTTTCCATCCTCCGGCTCCATCTGTCAGTGCACACATGTCCAGGGGGGAGTCACCACTGTTTTCTGCAGTGAGGGGCTTGCTTGCAGGATTAGGTGCCAGGCAAGGTCACTGCCAGTGGTCCCATTGTGAAAAGCCCATCAGACAGACCAGGACACTGAAGTCTCCACCGTGTCCACAACCCCCTCTGTCTCTAGCCCATGGAATCTGGCTTCCCTCGGGAGGAGACCCTGAGCAGTCTGGGCTGGCTGTGGGCAGAGACTATACTTGAGGAAATGCCTCTCTCTTGGGATTCACTTCCTCCCAGTAGGGCAAAAGCAAAGTTCTCACCTTTTCTCTCCAGAGAGCATTTCACATCTCGTGATTCTCATGGGACGAACTTGTTTGCTAACTCCAGGCTCTATCTTTGCTGCTGCCAGCCAGCATGGTAGGTGAATGTTCTGTGGATTAGGAACCTTTAGACAGTAGTACCTGCAAGATCCTTCTCTGCCCCCGGGTCACCCCTACCTGTCTAGTGTTCCCCTTGGCTATCCTGGTATAATGTCAGCCCCAGGACTCATCAGCATGCCAGATCAGAGCCTCCAGAAACTCAGAACAAATTTTGCCCCTGGGAAGTGCACCCCTCTGTCTCCTTTTTCATGGGCAGGGGAGGCTCTGCCCCAGGTAGCTCTCTTATCTCCCCACAGCTGAGAGAACTAAAACCACCCCAGTCCTTAAAGAAAGAAAACTGTCCCTAGGTTATCTCTTGGGGGTCCTGTAACAGTTTTGATTTCTATTAATGAATATTGGTGCCAGACATCAGCCCCTCAAATCAACTCCCCAAAGGGCAGTCACTTCAGATGTCCCCCCACTGAGATAAGAGTCTTCTGTCTTAGACGCTGAAAGTCAGAGGAAGAGCCTTAGCAACACAGTCACGTCTGCTGGCAGACACGTCCGTCATGGAAACCTTAGAGGCAGCTGATTGGCCCACTTCTGCCGCAGCGCGTCAAGTCCCCGAGCACTTGAAAAACAACATAATGTATTCCTGTCTGTAGCTCTGAGCAAAAGCTCATTTCATGTCTTGTGTTTCCATTTCCTGAGGATTAATAAGTGTGGAAGGGGGACTCGGGCTTCGTGCCAAATATTTATTTAGTCAATATACACATCAATTTAGCAAATCAGAGATTGCAAGCCATTTCTAAGCAATGCTGTAAAAATATTAGCTGTACTTTAAACTCGTAATGGATTTTGGTATAGGGGGGGGAGGGAGGGTGATGAGGGAAATGGCAAATACGTGCCTGGCACTTTATAAGCACAAACTTTATTTCTCCCTAAACTATGGTGAATGTCTGAGTCGTCACTGAAGTGGGTGTTTGTTGAGAAAGCAGACACCTAAACCCCATTGCCTGGAGGACACAGAAGGGGTCTGGGGTGGGGATTCTGAAACCCATCAGGAAAAGACAGAGTGGATTTTGGATGAAGTGTCCCTGCATTTAGACCCTGATTCTGTTCCTTCTGGCCAGGTGACTGCAGAGAGCGGGGTTTCTCAGACTCAGCACTGCTGACTTTTGGGGTTCATGATTCTCTCTTGTAGAGGGCTGTTCTGAGCATTGCAGGATGTTTCTGGTCTCCATTCACTGGATGCCATTCACAGCAGCCCACCCCCAGCCCCCCCCAGCTGTAAGCACCAGGAATGGCTCCAGACATGTTCCCTAGGGTACAACCCCCCTCCAGTTGAGAACTACTGGTCTAGAACCAGGTTCTTGGTCTCTGTAAGCTTCATTTCTTCATGGAGATCCAGTTCTGTGAGCAAGATTCCACCCCACAACCCAGTGAGAGAGTGGCTACTCTTCACTTCACAGAGGAGAAAAGATAGGCCCAGAGAGCTACTGGGACTTGCCCAGGGGTGCACAGCAGGCACACGGCCCAGTGGAGGCATGCAAGGCATCTCCTGCTTCTTGGAATGGTCAGTAGCTCCATTCAAATGTCTCCTTTTCAGAAAGGCCCACTCTGTGTTCCTTGGCTTGGGTAGGTTTCCACCCCCTCACTCCCCCAAATTTGCTGCTCCTTCTCATCACTGTTGTTTTCTTCACAGGGCTTCACTGCCACCAGCTCATGTGTGTGCTGACCTGATTCTTGTCTGTCCCATTCTCTGGAGTGTGGGTCCCATCAGTCAGTAAGCAGGGCTTTCTTCATCTTGCCCCCTGCTGTTTTATCAGTGCCTGATAAATGTGCAATCACATGCTGGCCAATGAGTTATAAGCAGAAGTCTTATGTGTGGCATTCTGGGAGGTGTCCATATTGGGAGAGAGCAAGCTTTTCTTCATCTCTTTCCTTTTAACTGATGATGGAATGCAGACACGATGGCTGGAGCACAAGCCACTATCTTGGACTATGAAGTAGAAGTTCTGTGTTGAGGATAGAAGGGTAACAAGGCAGGAAGGACCAGGCTTTGTTGACTTTTGCAAGGTGCCTTACTCACCCCAGACATCCTTCCTCTGAGCTTCTCCTAAAGGAGGGTAAATAATCTGTTGCTGCTCTTTCAGTTGCTTTTACCTTGGTTTCTCTGCTCTGAATTCTAACTCATACTGTACTAGGCTTTTGGGAGTGCCCAGGACAGAGGAGGAAGCACATGTTTTTGGCCCTGTCCAGGTTGTCCTCAGATCTATGGGTCTCACCTTGCAGGAGGAGTCCCCCTACACATCATGGTCAATGCCCCCGGGTCCCACAGTGAGAGGGGTATTAGTGATCCCATGAGACAAGCAACACACTGAGGGTCAGAGGGAGGACACAGGGGTGGGAATGGGCTGAGAGTCAAGCCTTTCGGTGCCAGCTCAGGAAGCCAGTTTCCTTAGATGACACTGCTGATTCTCTGCCTCTGAGGCAAGTACTTCTTAGATGACACTGCTGATTCTCTGCCTCTGAGGCAAGTACTTCTACTCATTTATTCACTAGTAAAGGCCATTCTGTGCTTGATAGAGTCTGGGGACAGAATGGTAAACATGACTGTTTCTGGAATTCAGGGTGAGGTAGACAGTTGTCTGCAGTGGGAGACAGACTATGAACCAATAAACAAGGAAATGGATGTGGGGTTCTAGAGTAGGCGGGCTAGGCTGGGAGTGAAAGGGGAATGGGAATTGAGAGGAACGTGTTGGTGGTGGTGGGCTT
>JAJLRB010002484.1:0-18142 GCA_020976825.1 Odocoileus hemionus | reverse complement strand
ATGTCCTCGTAACTAGACAGGAGTCCCGACGTCCCTGACCAAACACACATTTTGAAGGGCCATCTCCTCCGTAACTCGAGCATATACCCCAGGTAACCGCCACAACTCGAGAAAAACCTTGAAACTTCCCCCTGGAAGCGAGATGAGGCCCCATTCCCCTGCATTGCATGCAGAGCAATTCCGTGATCCCCATCAAGCATGTAAGGAGCCTCGACTTGCTTGACGGATCTCGAGAGCGTCCCCAGGAACACTGTCACACGTCTAGAGGGACCTTGAGGTCACCCCTGCAAAGCGAAAGAGCTCCATAGCCCCCCAAATCAACTGCAGATGACGCCCGATTCCCGTGCATTGACTCCAGAGCCAGCCCCCGTTCCCCATCGAACACGATCAGTGGCCTGACTTACTTTAGACAACTCCAGAGATTCCCCGAGAACACCGTCCCAAGTCTAGAGGAACACCAAGTTCAGCACAGCAACTAGATGAATGCTCCGTGTACCCCAAATAGTCTCGAGATGAGAGCTGATTCCCTGGCTTAAACACAAGACGTATGCCAACTTTCCACAAGCCCCTCAAGAGGAGGCTTGTCTCAGCAATAGGTGTGAGGGAGGGACACTGAGTGTGTTGCCACAAGTGGAATATACACTGAGAAGCCCTGACTCGAAACGAGGTTGGATTTCCTTGCAGTGGCTTGAATACAGGCCCGTCTTTCATCTCACAAAGTGAAGGGATGTCTGAATCCCCTGTGGCATCCCTACAAAGACCGAGGACCCCGCCTCATTTAGATGGAATGCCTCACATGCCTTTGATATACCTCGAGAGGCACACGGAGTTCAATGCTTCCAAAAGAGACGATGCCTGACTCCTCCTGAACATTGAGAGGAATCCCAATACTCCTGTTGCTACTGGAAAGTGACACTGGGTCTCCCGCCTCCCCTCGAGAAGCATCCCTTTTGCCCTGCCAAGCCTCGCAGAGATTCCTGAGGTGTCCCTCGTAACTAGACAGGAGTCCCGACGTCACTGAACAAACACGCGTTTTGAAGGGCCATCCCCACCGTAACTCGAGAATATACCCCAGGTCCCCGCCGCAACTCGAGAAAAACCATGAAACTTCCCCCTGTGAGGGAGATGAGGACCCATTCCCCTGCATTGCATGCAGAGAAATTCCGTGATCCACATCAAGCATGTAAGGAGCCTCGACTTGCTTGACGGATATCGAGAGAGTCCCCAAGAACACTGGCACACGTCTAGAGGACCCTGAGTTCACCCCTGCAGCGCGAAGGAGCTCCCTGTGCCCCAAATCAACTCGAGATGACGCCCGATTCCCCTGCATTGACTCCAGAGGCATCACCCGTTCCCCATCAAACACGACCAGTGGCCTGACTTCATTTAGGCAACTCCTGAGTTTCCCCGAGAACACGGTGCCAAGTTTAGAGGAACACCAAGTTCAGCACAGCAAATCGAGTTATGCTCCGTGTACCCGAAATCGTCTCGAGATGAGAGCTCATTCCCTGGCTTAGATGCAAGTCATATGCCAACTTTCCACAAGTCCCTCAAAAGAGGCTTCTCTCAGCAATAGGTGTGAGGGAGGGACCCTGAGTGTGCTGCCTCAAGGGGAATATACACTGAGAAGCCCTGACTCGAAACGAGGCCGGATTTACTTGCAGTGGCTTGAATACAGGCCTGTCTTTCATCTCACAAGGTGAAGGGATGTCTGAATACTCTGTGGAGTCCCTAGAGAAAGCCCGAGTTCCCCGCCTCATTTCGACGGCATGCCTCACATGCCTTTGACACCTCGAGAGGCACGCGGAGTTCACTGCTTTCAAAAGTGACGGTGCCTGGCTCCTCCTTAACATTGACAGGAATCCCAATACTCCTGTGGCTGCTGAAAAGGGACCCGGGGTCTCCGACTTCACCTAGAGAAGCGTCCCTTTTGCCCTGCCAAGCCTCGCAGAGATTCCTGAGGTGTCCCTCATAACTAAATAGGAGTCCGGACGTCGCTGAACAAACACGTGTTTTGAAGGGCCATCCCCTCCGTAACTCGAGAATATAACCCATGTCCCCGCCACAACTCGAGAAAAACCATGAAACTTCCCCCTGGAAGCGAGATGAGGCCCCATTCCCCTGCATTGCATGCAGAGCAATTCCGTGATCCCCATCAAGCATGTAAGGAGCCTTGACTTGATTGACAGACCTCGAGAGAGTCCCCAAGAACAATGTCACACGTCTAGAGGGACCCTGAGGTTACCCCAGCAGCGCAAAGGATCTCCTATGCCCCAAATCAATTCGAGATGACGCCCGATTCCCCTGCATTGACTCCAGAGACATCCCCCGTTCCCCATCAAACACGACTAGTGGCCTGACTTCATTTAGGCAACTACTGAGATTCCCCGAGAATACCGTCGCAAGTCTAGAGGAACAGCAAGTTTAGCACAGCAACTCGAGATATGCCCCGTGTACCCCAAATGGTCTCGAGATGAGAGCTGATTCCCTGGCTTCGACGCAAGACATATGCCAACTTTCCACAAGCCCCTCAATAGGAGGCTTCTCTCAGCAATAGGTGTGAGGGAGGGACCCTGAGTGTGCTGCCTATAGTGGAATATACACTTAGAAGCCCTGACTCGAAACCAGGCCGGATTTCCTTGCAGTGGCTTGAATACAGGCCCGTCTTTCATCTCACAAGGTGAAGGGATATCTGAATCCCCTGTGGAATCCCTAGAGAATTCCCGAGTTCCCCGACTCATTTCGACGGAATGCCTCACATGCCTTTGAGACCTCGAGAGGCACGCGGAGTTCACTGCTTCCAAAAGTGACGATACCTGACTCCTCCTGAACATTGAGATGGATCCCAATACTCCTGTTGCTACTGGAAAGGGACCCTGGGTCTCCCGCTTCACCTCAAGAAGCGTCCCTTTTGCCCTGCCAATCCTCGCAGAGATTCCTGAGGTGTCCCTCCAAACTAGAGAATAGTCCTGACGTCTCTGAACAAACACGCGTTTTGAAGGGCCACCCCGCCATAACTCGAGAATATTCCCCAGGTCCCCGCCCCAACTCGAGAAAAACCATGAAACTTCCCCCTGGAAGCGAGATGAGGCCCATTCCCCTGCATTGCATGCAGAGCAATTCCGTGATCCCCATCAAGCATGTAAGGAGCCTCGACTTCTTTGATGGATCTCGAGAGAGTCCTTAAGAACACTTTCACACGTCTAGAGGGATACTTTGGACATGCTAGCAACGCGAAGGAGCTCCATGTGCCCCAAATCAACTCGAGATGACGCCCGATTCCACTGCATTGAATCCAGAGCCATACCCATTCCCCATCAAATACGTCCACTGGCCTGACTTCCTTTAGGCAACTTCAGAGATTCCCCGAGAACACCATCCGAAGTCTAGAGGAACAGCAAGTTCAGCACAGCAACTCGATGAATGCTCCGTGTACCCAAAATAGCCTCGAGATGAGAGCTGATTCCCTGGCTTCGAGGCAAGACGTATGCCAACTTTCCACAAGCCCCTCAATGGAGGCTTCTCTCAGCAATAGGTGTGACGGAGGGACCCTGGTTGCTGCCTCAAGTGGTATATACCCTGAGAAGCCCTGACTCGAAACCAGGCCGCATTTCCTTACAGTGGCTTGAATACAGGCCCGTCTTTCATCTCACAACGTGAAGGGATGTCTGATTCCCCTGTGGAGTTCCTAAGGAAAGCCTGAGGTCCCCGTCTCATTTCGACGGAATTCCTCACATGCCTTTAACACCTCGAGAGTCACGCAGAGTTCACTGCTTTCAAAAGTGACGTTTCCTGGCTTCTCCTGAAAATTGAGAGGAATCCCAATACTCCTGATGCTACTGGAACGGGAACATGGGTCTCCCGCCTCACCTAGAGAAGCGTACTTTTGCCCTGCCAAGCCTCGCAGAGATTCCTGAGATGTCCCTCGTAACTAGACAGGAGTCCCGACGTCCCTGACCAAACACGCGTTTTGAAGGGCCATCCCCTCCGTAACTCGAGCATATAACCCCGGTCCCCGCCACAACTCGAGAAAAACCATGAAACTTCCCCCTGGAAGTGAGATGAGGCCACATTCCCCTGCATTGCATGCAGAGCAATTCCGTGATCCCCATCAAGCATGTAAGGAGCCTCGACTTGCTTGACGGATCTCGAGAGCGTCCCCAGGAACACTGTCACACGTCTGGAGGGACCCTGAGGTCACCCCTGCAAGGTGAAGTAGCTCCATGTGCCCCAAATCAACTGGAGATGACGCCCGATTCCCGTGCATTGACTCCAGAGACATCCCCCGTTCCCCATCAAACACGATCAGTGGCCTGACTTAATTTAGACAAATCCAGAGATTCCCCGAGAACACCGTCCCAAGTCTAGAGGAACACCAAGATCAGCACAGCAACTAGATGAATGCTCCGTGCACCCCAAATAGTCTCGAGATGAGAGCTGATTCCCTGGCTTAGACACAAGACGTATACCAACTTTCCACAAGCCCCTCAAGAGGAGGCGTATCTCAGCAATAGGTGTGAGGGAGGGACACTGAGTGTGCTGCCACAAGTGGAATATACACTGAAAAGCCCTGACTCGAAACGAGGCTGGATTTCCTTGCAATGGCTTGAATACAGGCCCGTCTTTCATCTCACAAAGTGAAGGGATGTCTGAATCTCCTGTGGCATCCCTACAAAGACCGAGGTCCCCGCCTCATTTCGAAGGAATGCCTCACATGCCCTTGACACCTCGAGATGCACGCGGAGTTCAATGCTTCCAAAAGTGACAATGCCTGACTCCTCCTGAACATTGAGAGGAATCCCAATACTCCTGTTGCTGCTGGAAAGTGACCCTGGGTCTCCCGCCTCACCTCGAGAAGCATCACTTTTGCCTGCCAAGCCTCGCAGATATTCCTGAGGTGTCCCTCGTAACTAGACAGGAGTCCCGAAGTCACTGAACAAACACGCGTTTTTAGAAGGGCCATCCCCTCCGTAACTCGAGAATATAACCGAGGTCCCAGCCACAACTCGAGAAAAACCAAGAAACTTCACCCTGGAAGAGAGATGAGGCCCCATTCCACTGCATTGCATGCAGAGCAATTCCGTAATCCCCATCAAGCATGTAAGGAGCCTCGACTTGCTTGACGGAACTCGAGAGAGGCCCCAAGAAAAATGTCACACGTCTAGAGGGACCCTAAGGTCACCCCAGCAATGCGAAGGGGCTCCATGTGCCCCAAATCAACTCGAGATGACGCCCGATTCCCGTGTATTGACTCCAGAGCCATCACCCTTTCCCCATCAAACACGACCAGTGGCCTGACTTCATTTAGGCAACTCCTGAGATTCCCTGAGAACACCGTCCCAACGCTAGAGGAACAGCAAGTTCACCAGAGCAACTCGAGGTATGCTCCGTGTATCACAAATCATCTCGAAATGAGAGCTGATTCCCTGGCTTAGACGCAAGACATATGCCAAATTTCCACAAGCCCCTCAAGAGGTGGCTTCTCTCAGCAATAGGTGTGAGGGAGGGACCCTGAGTTGCTGCCTCAAGTGGAATATACACTGAGAAGCCCTGACTCGAAACCAGGACGGACACCCTTGCAGTGGATTGAATACAGGCCCGTCTTTCATCTCACAAGGTGAAGGGATGTCTGAATGCCCTGTGGAGTCCCTAGAGAAACCCCGAGGTCCCCGCCTCATTTCGACGGAATGCCTCACACGCCTCACACTTCGAGAGCTATGCGGAGTTCACTGCTTCCAAAAATGGCGATGCCTGACACCTCCTGAACATTTAGAGGGATCCCAATATTCCTGTTGCTACTGGAAAGGGGACACTGGGTCTCCCACCTCACCTAGAGAAGCGTCCCTTTTGTCCTGCCAAGCCTCGCAGAGATTCCTGAGGTGTCCCTCGTAACTAGATAGTAGTCCCGACGTCGCTGAACCAACACGCGTTTTGAAGGGCCATCCCCTCCGTAACTCGAGAATATAAACCAGGTCCCCACCACAACTCGAGAAAAACCATGAAACTTCCCCCTGGAAACGAGATGAGGCCCCATTCCCCTGCATTGCATGCAGAGCAATTCCGTGATCCCCATCAAGCATGTAAGGAGCCTCTACATGCTTGACGGATCTCGAGAGAGTCCCCAAGAACAATGTCACACGTCTAGAGGGACCCTAAGGTCAACCCAGCAACGCGAAGGAGCCCCATGTGCCCCAAATCAACTGAAGATGACGCCCGATTCCCCTGCATTGACTCCAGAGCCATCCCCCGTTCCCCATCAAACACGACCAGTGGCCTGACTTCCTTTAGGCAACTCCAGAGATTCCCCGAGAACACCATCCCAAGTCTAGAGAAACACCAAGTTCAGCATAGCAACTCGAGGAATGTTCCATATACCCCAAATCGTCTCGAGATGAGAGCTGATTCCCTGGCTTAGATGCAAGATGTATGCCAACTTTCCACAAGCCCATCAATGGAGGCTTCTCTCAGCAATAGGTGTGATGAAGGGACCCTGAGTGGCTGCCTCACGTGGAATATACCCTGAGAAGCCCTGACACGAAACCAGGCCGTATTTCCTTACAGTGGCTTGAATACAGAACCGTCTTTCATCTCACAACGTGAAGGGATGTCTGAATCCTCTGTGGAGTTCCTAAAGAAAGCCCGAAGTCCCTGCTTCCTTTCGACGGAATGCCTCACATGCATTTGACACCTCGAGAGGCACGCAGAGTTCACTTCTTTCAAAATTGACGTTTCCTGGCTCCTCCTGAAAATTGAGAGGAATCCCAATACTCCTGATGCTACTGGAACGGGACCCTGGGTCTCCCGGCTCAACTCGAGAAGCGTCCTTTTGCCCTGCCAAGCCTCGCAGAGATTCCTGAGATGTCCTCGTAACTAGACAGGAGTCCCGACGTCCCTGACCAAACACACATTTTGAAGGGCCATCTCCTCCGTAACTCGAGCATATACCCCAGGTAACCGCCACAACTCGAGAAAAACCTTGAAACTTCCCCCTGGAAGCGAGATGAGGCCCCATTCCCCTGCATTGCATGCAGAGCAATTCCGTGATCCCCATCAAGCATGTAAGGAGCCTCGACTTGCTTGACGGATCTCGAGAGCGTCCCCAGGAACACTGTCACACGTCTAGAGGGACCTTGAGGTCACCCCTGCAAAGCGAAAGAGCTCCATATGCCCCAAATCAACTGCAGATGACGCCCGATTCCCGTGCATTGACTCCAGAGCCAGCCCCCGTTCCCCATCGAACACGATCAGTGGCCTGACTTACTTTAGACAACTCCAGAGATTCCCCGAGAACACCGTCCCAAGTCTAGAGGAACACCAAGTTCAGCACAGCAACTAGATGAATGCTCCGTGTACCCCAAATAGTCTCGAGATGAGAGCTGATTCCCTGGCTTAAACACAAGACGTATGCCAACTTTCCACAAGCCCCTCAAGAGGAGGCTTGTCTCAGCAATAGGTGTGAGGGAGGGACACTGAGTGTGTTGCCACAAGTGGAATATACACTGAGAAGCCCTGACTCGAAACGAGGTTGGATTTCCTTGCAGTGGCTTGAATACAGGCCCGTCTTTCATCTCACAAAGTGAAGGGATGTCTGAATCCCCTGTGGCATCCCTACAAAGACCGAGGACCCCGCCTCATTTAGATGGAATGCCTCACATGCCTTTGATACCTCGAGAGGCACACGGAGTTCAATGCTTCCAAAAGAGACGATGCCTGACTCCTCCTGAACATTGAGAGGAATCCCAATACTCCTGTTGCTACTGGAAAGTGACACTGGGTCTCCCGCCTCCCCTCGAGAAGCATCCCTTTTTTCCCCTGCCAAGCCTCGCAGAGATTCCTGAGGTGTCCCTCGTAACTAGACAGGAGTCCCGACGTCACTGAACAAACACGCGTTTTGAAGGGCCATCCCCACCGTAACTCGAGAATATACCCCAGGTCCCCGCCGCAACTCGAGAAAAACCATGAAACTTCCCCCTGTGAGGGAGATGAGGACCCATTCCCCTGCATTGCATGCAGAGAAATTCCGTGATCCACATCAAGCATGTAAGGAGCCTCGACTTGCTTGACGGATATCGAGAGAGTCCCCAAGAACACTGGCACACGTCTAGAGGACCCTGAGTTCACCCCTGCAGCGCGAAGGAGCTCCCTGTGCCCCAAATCAACTCGAGATGACGCCCGATTCCCCTGCATTGACTCCAGAGGCATCACCCGTTCCCCATCAAACACGACCAGTGGCCTGACTTCATTTAGGCAACTCCTGAGTTTCCCCGAGAACACGGTGCCAAGTTTAGAGGAACACCAAGTTCAGCACAGCAAATCGAGTTATGCTCCGTGTACCCGAAATCGTCGTCTCGAGATGAGAGCTCATTCCCTGGCTTAGATGCAAGTCATATGCCAACTTTCCACAAGTCCCTCAAAAGAGGCTTCTCTCAGCAATAGGTGTGAGGGAGGGACCCTGAGTGTGCTGCCTCAAGGGGAATATACACTGAGAAGCCCTGACTCGAAACGAGGCCGGATTTACTTGCAGTGGCTTGAATACAGGCCTGTCTTTCATCTCACAAGGTGAAGGGATGTCTGAATACTCTGTGGAGTCCCTAGAGAAAGCCCGAGTTCCCCGCCTCATTTCGACGGCATGCCTCACATGCCTTTGACACCTCGAGAGGCACGCGGAGTTCACTGCTTTCAAAAGTGACGGTGCCTGGCTCCTCCTTAACATTGACAGGAATCCCAATACTCCTGTGGCTGCTGAAAAGGGACCCGGGGTCTCCGACTTCACCTAGAGAAGCGTCCCTTTTGCCCTGCCAAGCCTCGCAGAGATTCCTGAGGTGTCCCTCATAACTAATAGGAGTCCGGACGTCGCTGAACAAACACGTGTTTTGAAGGGCCATCCCCTCCGTAACTCGAGAATATAACCCATGTCCCCGCCACAACTCGAGAAAAACCATGAAACTTCCCCCTGGAAGCGAGATGAGGCCCCATTCCCCTGCATTGCATGCAGAGCAATTCCGTGATCCCCATCAAGCATGTAAGGAGCCTTGACTTGATTGACAGACCTCGAGAGAGTCCCCAAGAACAATGTCACACGTCTAGAGGGACCCTGAGGTTACCCCAGCAGCGCAAAGGATCTCCTATGCCCCAAATCAATTCGAGATGACGCCCGATTCCCCTGCATTGACTCCAGAGACATCCCCCGTTCCCCATCAAACACGACTAGTGGCCTGACTTCATTTAGGCAACTACTGAGATTCCCCGAGAATACCGTCGCAAGTCTAGAGGAACAGCAAGTTTAGCACAGCAACTCGAGATATGCCCCGTGTACCCCAAATGGTCTCGAGATGAGAGCTGATTCCCTGGCTTCGACGCAAGACATATGCCAACTTTCCACAAGCCCCTCAATAGGAGGCTTCTCTCAGCAATAGGTGTGAGGGAGGGACCCTGAGTGTGCTGCCTATAGTGGAATATACACTTAGAAGCCCTGACTCGAAACCAGGCCGGATTTCCTTGCAGTGGCTTGAATACAGGCCCGTCTTTCATCTCACAAGGTGAAGGGATATCTGAATCCCCTGTGGAATCCCTAGAGAATTCCCGAGTTCCCCGACTCATTTCGACGGAATGCCTCACATGCCTTTGAGACCTCGAGAGGCACGCGGAGTTCACTGCTTCCAAAAGTGACGATACCTGACTCCTCCTGAACATTGAGATGGATCCCAATACTCCTGTTGCTACTGGAAAGGGACCCTGGGTCTCCCGCTTCACCTCAAGAAGCGTCCCTTTTGCCCTGCCAATCCTCGCAGAGATTCCTGAGGTGTCCCTCCAAACTAGAGAATAGTCCTGACGTCTCTGAACAAACACGCGTTTTGAAGGGCCACCCCGCCATAACTCGAGAATATTCCCCCAGGTCCCCGCCCCAACTCGAGAAAAACCATGAAACTTCCCCCTGGAAGCGAGATGAGGCCCATTCCCCTGCATTGCATGCAGAGCAATTCCGTGATCCCCATCAAGCATGTAAGGAGCCTCGACTTCTTTGATGGATCTCGAGAGAGTCCTTAAGAACACTTTCACACGTCTAGAGGGATACTTTGGACATGCTAGCAACGCGAAGGAGCTCCATGTGCCCCAAATCAACTCGAGATGACGCCCGATTCTTTTTAAAGGGGTTTTCCCCTTTTTTAAACCCCTCGAGATACCGGCCCCGCCAAAATGAGCGGGCTTCCCTAAAAATTTGAGAGGGAAACCAATTCCTGATGCTATGAAAGGGAATTTCCCCCGCCCATAGAGAAGGGCTTTTTGCTCCAAGCCTCCGAATTCCTTGGAGCCCTGTAACTCCGGGGAGTCCCAGTTGCCCCAAAAAAAACGCGTTTTTGAAGGCCATCCCCCCCCCTAAACGACATAAAATTTTAAAACCCGGGGTCCCCCCCCAATCGGGGAAAAAACCGAAATTCCCCCTGATGGAGATGAGACTTTCCCCTGTTGCTGAGAACAATTCCCCTGTCAAAATTTCAGCATGTAAGGGCCCTGTTGCTTAGGATTCGAGAGCTCCCCGGAAAACCTTCACAGTCGGGAAACCCCTGGGTCCCCCTGAAGGGAGTAGTCCTGTGCCCAAATAAACGGGAAAACGCCCATTCCCGTGCTTTACTCCAAGGGGACTTGTTCCCTCAAAAAATGGGGCCGGGATTTTTGAAAATAGGACCCCCCAACCCCCCTTTCTGGGAAACCGTTCCCAAATAGAGAAGCCCCCTCCCCCCAATTTCGAGTAAACTGATTCCCCTCTTAAAACAAAGATAATTTCCAAAAAGGGCCCTCAAAAGGAGGGATCTCGAACGGGGGAAACAAGGTTCCCCACAATGGAAAACAATGAAACCCCTGACCGAAAAGACTTTTTTCCCTTAAAGGGCTGCAGGGCTTTCATCCCAAAGTGGGGGTTGTCTGAAATTCTGGGCATCCAAAAAGGGGACGAGGTCCCCGCCCTTTTCGAAGGAAATGCCCTCACATTCCCCAAACCTAATTTGAACGGGCAATGTTCCCAAAAGGAAAGCGGACTCCTCGAACAGGGGGATTCCAAAATATCCGTTTGGGAAAATCCGGGGTTCCGCCCACCGAGAAGCTTTATTTTTCCTGCCAAGTGAGATTTCCGGGGGTTGCCCTGTAAAACAAGCCCCAAAGAAGGGGTCCTAACAAAAGGTTTGGGGGCCATTCCCCGTCTCAGGAATAAAACCCGAGGCCCCCCAAATCGAAAAAAACCAAAAAAATTTCACCCTGGAAAAGGAGCCCCTTCCCTATTGCTAGAGCAATTTCCGTATCCCTAAGAGAAGGAGCCCGTTTCTTGGGGGCCGGAACCCCCCAAAAAATGTCACCCTGAGGGACCAAAGGTCACCCCCAAAGGGAAAGGGGCCCTGGCCCCTAACTGAGAGGCCCCTTTCCCCGTGTATTGCCCAGGCCTCCCCCCCTAAAAACCGGGAAGGGGGCCTTTTCTTTTGGGCCTCCGAGTTTCCCTGAGGTCCCCGTAGAGAAGCAAGTCAACCAACACCTGAGGACCCCTTGTATCAAAATCATCTCGGAAATGAGAGCTGATTCCCTGGCTTAGGACGCAAGACATTCCCCAAATTTCCAAACAAGCCCCTCAAGAGGTGGCTTCTCTCAGCTTAGGTGTGAGGGAGGGACCTGAGTTGCGTCAAGTGGAATATACACTGAGAAGCCTGACTCGAAACCAGGACGGACCCCTTCAGTGATTGAATACACCCCGTTTCATTCAAAAAATGGGGAAAAAAACCCCAAAAAAGCAAGGAAAAATTTCCCCCCCAAAAAAAAAAAAAATGAAAAAAGCATTTTAAAAAAAACCCAAAAAACCCAAAACCCCCCAAAAAATTTAAAAACCCCAAATTTTTTAAAAAACCGGTTTTTCCATTTGAAACCCCTTTTTCTCCAAAGGTGAAGGGAGGTCTAAATCCCTGTACCCTAGAAAACCCGACCCGTCGGGAACCCCACACGCCTTTGAAGGGCACCCTCTTAAAATGGATTAAATTTAACAAGAGGTCCCAAACCTGGAAAAACAGGGGTTCCCCCTACCAGAAAACCCCTTTTTTTCCCCTCCCAACCCCGCAGAAAATTCCGGGTGCCCCCTCAACAATGTATGAGCCTCCCAGTTTTTAAAAGGGACCCCTCGAGAAAATAAAACCCAGGTCCCCCCACCTGAGAAACCTAAATTCCCCCCGGGAAGGAGGGCCCCATTCCCCTAAATGAGAGAGAAACCGGACCCCTCCATGTAAAGGGCCTTCGTTCATCCAAGTCCCCGACTTAAAATTTGGGGGACCCAGGAAACCCCAAAGGGACCCCTTTTCCCCAAATCAAGAAAACCCCTTTTTCCCCTGCAACCCCAGGATTTTCCCCCCCCAAAAAACCAAAAATGGCCTGATTCAGAACTGTTTCCCCCGGAAAACCCAAGTTGGCCCCAATTTTTCCACAAGCAACTCGGAGGGTTTCCTTCCCCCAAAAATGGGGAAAGAAGGACCTGGTTATAAAGTGGAATTTCCAAACCCCATCAGGAGGTTTTTCCTCAGTGGTTGAAAGGGGAACCGGTCCTTTCATTAACCCCGGAAGGGGCAAAAACCGGGATTTCCTTAATGGGAAACAGAACCTTTTTCTTTCCCCCGGGGGGGGGGAAAAAAAAACCCGGTTTTTTTTGGGAAAATGCCTCACATGCATTTGACACCTCGAGAGGCACGCAGAGTTCACTTCTTTCAAAATTGAGTTTCCGGGCTCCTCCTAAAAATTGAGAGGCCCCCCAAAACTCCTATGCTACGGGAACGGGACCTGGGTCTCCCCGCAACTCGAGAAGCCCCCTTTTGCCCTCCCAAGCCTCGCAGAGATTCCTGAATGTCCGTAATAGACGGAGCCCCGACGCCCCGACCAAACACACATTTTAAAAGGGCCACCCCTCCGTAACTCAAGCATTTTACCCCAGGAAAACCCCACCCTCAGAAAAAAACCTTTGAAACTTCCCCCTAAAGCGAATGACCCCCATTCCCCGATTGCAGCGAGCAATTCCGTGTCCCCATCAAGCTGTAGGAGCCCGACTTGCTTGAGGGAAATCTCGAGGGCGTCCCCAGGAACCGTCCCTTTTCTGGGGGCCCCTTAGGTCACCCCTGCAAGGAAAACCCCAAAATTCCCCAAAAAACTAGTGCCCCATTCCCGGCAGACTAGAACCCCCCGTTCCCCAAAAGTTTCAGGGGCCTGACTTTTAACAAACTTGAATTCCCCAAAACCCCCAAAAAGTCTAGAGGGAAACCAAAGTTTGCAAAAGAATAATGAAGCTCCGTGTACCCCAAATAGTCTCAATGAGAGTGATTCCCTGTTAAACAAAGACGAGAACCCGCCCCTAAGAGGAGCTTTTCTGAATATGGAGGGAGGGAAAGATGTTTTGCCACAAGGGAATATCCCTGAGAACCACTCAAAACGGGTTATTTCCTTTCATGGCTTAATAAACCCCCTTTTCATTTTTCACAAATAAAAAGGGATTTCTAATCCTTCATCCCTACGCCGAAAACCCCGCTATTTAATGGAAGCCCTCCCCTGCCTTTTAAAACCCTCAAAACACACATTAAAAAACCTTTCCAAAAAACATCCTTTTTGTCTCCTGAAATTAAAATCCCATTACCTGTTGCTACGGGAAAGTGACGGGGGTTTCCCGCCCCCCCTCGAAAAAGCACCCCTTTTTTTCCCTCCCAAGCCCGCAAATTTCCCTGGGGTGTCCCTCGTAATAGACGGAGTCCCGACTCACTGAAAAAAACAGCTTTTTGAAGGGCCATCCCCCCGTAACTGAAAAAACCCCCAGGCCCCCGCCGCAACCGAAAAAAACCCATGAAATTTCCCCCCTTGAGGGAAAAGGGGACCCTTCCCCCTGCATTGCGGCAGGAAAATTTCCGTGATCCACATAAAAGCATGTAAGGAGCCTCGACTTGCTTGGGTTCGGAGAGAGTCCCCAAAAACGGGCACAGTCTAGGGGACCCGGGGTTCCCCCCTGCACGCAAAGGGAGCTCCCTTGGCCCCAAATCCTCGAGATACGCCCGATTCCCCATTGCTCCGAGGCATACCCTTTTCCCATAAACAGACCAGGGGCCCGATCATTTGGAAACTCCTGAGTTTCCCCCAAAACAGGTCCAAGTTTAGAGGAACCCCAAAGTTCAGCCGAAATCGATTTATCCCTTTGTACCCAAATTTCTCGAATGAGAGTCTTCCCTGGCTTAGATGCAAGTCAAATCCCAACTTTCCCCCAAGTCCTCAAAAAGGGGTTCTTCAAAATAGGTGTGAGGGGGGGACCCTGAGTGTGCTCCCCCAAGGGGGAAAATACACTGAGAACCCCTGACTCGAAACGAGGCCGGATTTTTTGCAGTGGCTTGAAAAAGGGCCTGTTTTTCATCTCAAAAGGGTGAAGGGATGTCTGAATATCTGTGGAGACCCCGAGAAAGCCCGAGTTCCCCCCCCCTCTTTTCGAGGGCATGCCCACTGCCTTTGACACCTGGAGGCAGCGGAGTTACTGTTTTTTCAAAATGCGGTGCCGGTCCCCCTTTAAAACTTTGACGGACCCCAATACCCTGTGGCTGCTAAAAAGGGGCCCCGGGTCCCGACTTCACCTGAGAAGCGTCCCTTTTCCCCTGCCAAGCCTCGCAGAGTTTTGAGGTGCCCCCTCATAACAAAGGGGGTCCGGAGTCGCTGAAAAAAACAGTGTTTTAAAGGGCCATCCCCTCCGTAATCGAGAATAAAAAACCCATCCCCCCCAAACCGAGAAAAACCATGAACTTCCCCGGGAAAGCGAGATGAGGCCCCCCCCTGCATTGCATGCAGAGCAATTCCGTGTTCCCATCAAGCATGTAAGGACCCTTGACTTGATTGACCCCTCGAGAGGCCCCCAAAGGAACAAGTCAAGTCTAAGGGACCCTGAGGTTCCCCAGCAGCGAAAGGATCCCCTATCCCCCAAAATCAATTCAAGATGAGCCCGATTCCCCTGTTGATCCAGAGACATCCCCCCGCCCCCATCAACAGACTATGGCCGATTCATTAGGCAACTACGAGTTTCCCCCGAGGAAAATTACCGTGCAAGTCTAGAAAACAGAAAGTTTACACAGCAAATCGAGATATGCCCGTGTCCCCCAAAGGGTTCGAGTGAGATGATTCCCTGGCTTCGACCCAAGAAAATTGCCAACTTTCCACAAGCCCCTCAATAGGAGGCTTCCTAGCAATAGGGGTGAGGGAGGCCCCTGAGTTCTGCCTATAGGGAATATACCTTAGAACCCCTGACTCGAAACCGGCCGGGATTTCCTTCGTGGCTTAATACAGGCCCGTCTTTCATCTCACAAGGTGAAGGGAATCTAAAATCCCCGGGGAATCCTAGAGTTCCGAGTTCCCGCTCATTTCGAGGGAATCCTCACATGCCTTTGAGCCTGGGGGCACCGGGGAGTTCACTGTTTCCAAAAGTGACGATATGACTTCCGAACATTGAGATGGACCCCAATACCCCTGTTTTAGGGGAAAGGGCCCCTGGTCCCCCCGTTTCACCTCAAGAAGCGCCCCTTTTGCCCTCCCAAATCCTCGAAGAATTTGAGGTTCCTCCAAACTAGAAATATCCTGACGTCTCTGAACAAACACCGTTTTAAAGGGCCACCCCCCCAAAACTCGGAATATTCCCCAGGTCCCCCCCCCCAACCGAAAAAACAAAAAAACTTCCCCGGGAAGCGAAGAGGCCCTTTCCCCTGCATTGCATGCAGAGCAATTCGTGTCCCCCAAGCTTTAAAGGAGCCTCGACTTCTTTGAGGGGATCTCGAGGAGTCCTTAAGAAATTTCACACGTCTAGGGGTACTTTGGACTGCTAGCAACGCGAAGGAGCCCCATGTGCCCCAAATCAACTGGTGACGCCCGATTCCACTCTTTAATCCAGACCCCTACCCATTCCCCCATCAAATAGTCCACTGGCCTGACTTCCTTTAGGCAATTCGAGATTCCCCGAGAACCCATCCAAAGTCTGAGGAACAGCAAGTTCAGCACAGAACTCGATAATGTCGTGTCCCCAAAATTAGCCTCGAGATGAAGCTGATTCCCTGGCTTCGAGGAAAGACGTATGCCAATTTTTCCAAACCCCCTAATGGGGGCTTCTCTCAGCAATAGGTGACGGAGGGACCCTGGTTGCCCCTAAGTGGATATCCCCTGAGAACCCTGTGAAACCAGGCCGCTTTCCTTACAGGGCTTGAATACACCCCGTCTTTCACTCACAACGTAAAGGGGTTTTCTGTTTCCCCCTGTGGAGTTCCAAGGAAACCCTGAGGCCCCCGTTCTTTTCGAGGGAATTTCCTCACATGCTTTAAACCTCGAGAGTCACGCAGAGTTCACTGCTTTAAAAAGTGAGTTTCGGGCTTCTCCAAAAATTGAGAGGAAACCCAATACCTGATGCTACTGGAACGGGAACAGGGGTCCCCCGCCTCCTAGAGAAGCGTACTTTTGCCCCCCAAGCCTCGAGAGTTCCCTGAGTGCCCCCTCGAACTAGCAGGAGTCCCACGCCCTGCCCCAAAACGGTTTTAAAGGGCCATCCCCCCCGAACTCGAGCAAAACCCCCGGTCCGCCACAACTCGAGAAAAACCAAAAACTTCCCCCTGGAAGTGAGATGAGGCCCCAATTTCCCCTGCATTGCATGCAGGGCAATTCCGTGACCCCCAAAAAGATGAAAGGGCCCGACTTGCTTGACGGATCTCGGGGCGTCCCCAGGAAACTGTCACACGTCTGGAGGGACCCTGAGGTCACCCTGCAAGTGAGTGCCCCTTGTGCCCCAAATCAACTGGAGTGACGCCGTTTTTCCCGTGCATGCCCCAGAGACCCCCCCCCTTTCCCCATCAAACACGATCAGGGGCCTGATTAATTTGACAAATCAAGTTTCCCCCGAGAACACCGTCCCAAGTCAAAGGGGAACCAAGATCACACAGCAACTAGATGTGCTCCGTGCCCCCCAAAATAGTCTCGAGATAAAGGCGATTCCGGCTTAGACAAAAGATTTTTAAATTTCCACAAGCCCCCAAGAGGGGGCGTATCTCAGCAATAGGTGTGAGGGAGGGAACTGAGTGTGCTGCCACAAGTGGAATATACACTGAAAAGCCCTGACTCAAAACGGGGCTGGATTTCCTTGCAAGGGGCTTGAATACGGGCCCCCTCTTTCATCTCACAAAGTGAAGGGAGGTTGAATCTCCGGGGCATCCCTACAAAGACGAGGTCCCCCCCCATTTCAAAGGAAGCCCACTCCCTGACATCGAGATGCAGGGGAGTTAATGCTTCCAAAAAAAGTGACAATCCCTGACCCTCCTAAACATTGAGGGGAAATCCCATTACTCCTTTTGTGCGGGAAAAGTGACCCTGGGTCTCCCCCCACCCGGGGAAATCACTTTTCCCCTGCCAAGCTCGCAGATTTCCCTGAGGTTCCCTCGTAACTAAAAGGGGAGCCCCAAAGTCACTAACAAACAGCTTTTTGAAGGGCCACCCCCTCCGTAACTCGAGAATTAACCGAGGTCCCAGCCCCCAAACGGAAAAAAAACCAAAATTTCCCCCGGAAGAAAATGGGGCCCCCTTTCCCTGCATTGCATGAAGGGGAATTCCGTAATCCCCTTCAAGAGTGGGGAAGCCTCGACTTGTTGACGGAACTCGAGAGGGGCCCCCAAGAAAAATGTCACACGCTAGAGGGACCCTAAGGGTCACCCAAGAAATGCGAAGGGGTCCATGTGCCCCAAACAATCGAGAGACGCCCGACCCCGTGTATTGACTCCAGACCATCCCCCTTTTCCCCCATCAAACAAGCCAGGGGCCTTGACTTCATTTAGGCAACCCCTGAGATTCCCTGAGAACACCTCCAACGTAGGGACAGCAAGTTCACCAGGAAAAATGGGGTTCTCCGTGTATCAAAAATCATCTCGAAATGAGGCTGTCCCTGGCTTAGACGAAGCCCTTTTCCCAAAATTTCCAAAAGCCCCTCAAGGGGGGCTTCTCTCAGCAATGGTGTGAGGGAGGGCCCCTGAGTTGCTCCCCAAAAGGGGAATATACAGAAAGCCTGACTCGAAACCAACGGACACCCTTGCAGTGGATTAAATACGGCCCGTCTTTTATCTTCACAAGG
>JAJLRB010002483.1:0-18074 GCA_020976825.1 Odocoileus hemionus | reverse complement strand
GAAGGGACCATGGGAAAAGACAGAGAATAGGACACTTTTATCTCATCCACAAACAGGGCGTCTAAAGCAATGATTTTCTCTGCTGAGCCACTAGCATAGACTGAGCATATGTGTGTGTGGAGCCGATTTCTTTTTTGAAAATAGAACTGCGTTAGTTTTTGTGCATGAAGCAAATGCTGGGAAGCAAAAACTTCCTCCTCCACGGGAAGGTAACGGGTTCCAGCCAGCCTGCAGGGACAGCATCCCGCATCCGCAGACCTGGCTGAAAGCTGGCTTAAATCTAGAACCATCCTAGGTTTGAGCCCGGATTCCCAGCTGGTCCTGGAGACGAGCGGGGCTTGGCCTGGGGATTCTGCTCACAAGAGACTATCCTGACTTCTAGACCATGAGTCAGCAAACGAAGGTCCTTTTGGGCCAATAACTGGGCTGCTGCCTGTTTTGTAAATTAAGATTTATTGAGACCAGCCAAACCTTTATTTTAGAAATCGTCCATGGCTTTTCACGCTACAGTGGTAGGGGTTTACCAGTGGCATAGAAATGGGGGTTGGGGTGTGTTTGGCCCCTGTTCCTGAGAACTAAGTTGGGAAGATGGAGATGGGATTCCAGGCACTCACTTCCTACAGGTATGAATTGCTCTGGTTTTGCCCGAGTGCTCTTTTTGCTAACCACCCCCTTTCCCCAAACTCGGTCAGTCTTTTTGGTTGCATCAATAAAAGCAGGCTTTGATTTTCTTTAAAAAAAAAAAAAAAATGAGCAGAGGCAGGGAATGATTTAGGGAGATGTGCACTATTGGGGCATTAGTGAGGCTTGTAAGCTTGCAAGGGGCTGAGGTCTGTGGGGACCTGCCCCGCTGCCCATGGCAACCCAAATGACGGTCCCAGGGTTGGGGCTGGGTGGAAGGTGTGGTTTTAAACTGAAGCCATGGCTGAGTCCAGTCAGCGGAAAATAATTTTTGACTGGCCCATGGATCCTTGATTTTTTTTTTTTAATATGTAACCGCTTATATTTAGAACGGGGGTTATTTCAGTCTAAATCTGGATTTCCAGCTTCTCTTGAAAATTTGAAACTCTGGACACCTGGGCTCCCTCTCTGCTGTTGGTGATGGTCTGGGGTGGAGGAGTGCTTTCTCTTCAGGAAAACCTGGCTCTCCTGTCCTGGGTATTTGCTTTTGCCGACACCAGCTGTTTCAGGCATGGGTGTGTTTTCTGCCTGGCCGCTGGGGCCTCTGAGCTTGCAAATCTCAGCTCTATGCATTGCACAGAGAATCTGTGTTAATTGCAACCTGTTCCTAGGGGTGGGGAGGCATTCTTTCTCTCCTCTGCCCCGTGCTAAGAGTTTCTGGCTCACTTTGCTTGCGTGCTCTGACCACATTCCATCCTGACTCTGCTGCTGGTCTTCCATTTAGGAGGAGGCCTGAACTCAGCGGTCACTGAGTACACGGAGCCACTTCTTATACTGACCTGAATGAACGTGAAAGGAAACATATTGGGTGTGAGAGGGTGACCCTGAGAAGGAGGAAAACTAGGCTTTCACCAGGAATATCATTTCCTCTCATCATGTTTCCGTGATGCTGCATCCCATAGCTTCTGAGAAACCTGGAAGCATGTTTATTGGGATGCAGTCATGGGATATATTTGGGTGATTTTCTTCCTGCCCCTCACCCTTCATGGAAATCTTCAGATAAAGGGTGAAAGATTTATAAAATCTCAAAAGAAACTAGAGTATGGATATATTTGCATTTAATAACATTCATTGACTTGGACATTTGTTGCTAAGACTTAGGTTGGCCTTTCAGGAAGCCTGTATTCTCTCTTTGGGTGGAACAAAATGCAGGCATACAAAGAAAAGAAAAAGAAAACAGGTACCTGTCATACTGTTGGGAGTCATGGGTTAGTAATCATTCTGCACCCCTTTTTTCACTGACATCTCCTATAGAGAAAAAGACAAGAAAACAGCATGGGTTAGAACCTGCGTTTTCCATAAGGCTTCGTTCCAAACAATAGCAAGTGCTATAATTAGCTTGAGGTGATTTGTTACTTTCAACTCAGAAGGGAGGAAAGTGAAGCTGGGGTGGGTTGTGTCATACATGTAAGTTTACAAGACCTTTTCAACTTTCATCTCAGGGTTCCTTCTATAAACATGTCAATAGTAATCTTTTATTCAAGGTCACATGCCTAGTTTCCATCTCAAGTTTTTAAGAAAGCACCAGTCCAGTGGACTTGCTGGTTTTTTCCCAAGAGCGGCTCAGATTGTTTTAGCGTCTTCAACACCGGATCCTTGCATCTCCAGGTGTGACCGGGTGGACGTTTTAGCATCCCTGGGAGTTGCGAGAAATAGAAAACTTGGGTCCTACGTCAAACCCACTCCGTGAAATCTGCATTTGGACGAGGACCCACGGTGATTCACGGGCACTCTGCAGTCTTAGCCAGCCTGCTCTAGAGAGCGGGATCCATGGCCTCATCTTAGGCGTGTGTGTTTCCTCGGTCAGTGCAGAGGCCTCTTCTCGCTTGCAGGATCCGTGAGGTCCGAGGGCAGCAGGCGGACGTGGGCTCACACGAGCGCACCGGAGGTGCGGAGGATCAGGGACCAGAGGGCCGGTGCCGGCGGAGCAGAGCGCCGAGGAGCTCGGATGATGACCCGGCGGCTGCTGCGCGTGGGCCGGAGCCTTCTGAGTGCTGCCGAGGGTCAGAGCAGGATTGGGAGCTCTTTTTCTGGAAGGGCTGCCGTATCCAGCGGCAGAGGGTGGCTCAGGCACTGCGCGGAAGCGCGGGGTGTGGGTTCAAGGGCCCGGGCTCGCTGTGCGATCGCGATTTCTTTCACGTGCAAAAATGATAGAGTGAATACCGGATTTACCTGCGCCGCAAGGTTGGTGTTTCGAAAGTGTAAACAGAATGTAGCGTGAAAAGTGCCAGGTAAAACACGAGTCTTTGGAGGAGGGAGGGAATATAGAGACCTGGTGTTCGATCCCTGGGTTGGGAAGATCCCCCCCCTGGAGAAGGAATGACAACCCCTCTAACTATTTCTTGCCTGGAGAACCCCATGGACAGAGGAGCCTGGCGGGCCCACAGTCCATGGGGTCTGACCCTTGATATGGCATGGGATGAGATCCCTGAACTGGCGTCTGGTAAGAGTGAGGATTCATTACTAGGGGCAACCGCTCTTGCTCCTGATGCTCACTTCGGGGGTCACCAGCCCCCAAGCCCGAGCTCCAGCTCTTTCAACTACCAGCTGTGCTGGGAGGCAGAGAACCAGGTTCTGGGGCCCCCTGAGCCAGATCACGCCTCTAGAAGTGACTGTCCAGACCTCTGGGGTCCTAGAGTCGGAGCCCCCCTTTAAAACCGCCTCCCACCCTGCAGACAACAGCCACGTCCAAAACTGGACGGGCTCCTGAATGTTCCGGGAGGATGAAGAACTTGCCTCTGCTGGGCCCAGCTGGAGTGCCCCGGGCCAGCTCTGGGGAATTTTTTGGAGAACGGAAGAGAAGAGAGAGGAAGGGGGAAAAAGGTTTTGTGTACTCCATCCGTTGGTTTGGCAGGAGTTTAAAAAAATATTATTTATTTATTTTTGGGGCCGTGCGGGGCCCTTTCCTCGCTGGGTGGGCGTTCTCTAGCTGCGCAAGCCGGGGCCACCCCCCAGCTGTGGAGGGGTGGGCTTTTCGTTCCGGGGGCTTCTTTCGTTGAGGAGGCGCAGGCTCTGGTGCCTGGCTCTGTGGTTTCAGCTCGCTCGCTGAGTTGCCCGGTTGGCAGGGGATCTTCCCCAAACAGGGATCAGACTCCTGTCTCTTGCGTTGGCAGGCGGAAATTCTTAATCACGGGGGGACCACCAGGGAATTTCCCTCCGTGGCAAAAATTTACCAGAAGCTAAACTCTCAGACTGCCTGAGGCCATGTCTCCTGGGCCAAAAGGGGCAACAGCCTGAACGTGAGAGACAGGATGGGCAATGCATTCACCGAAAACTGCAGGGCCGAGAAATCACTGTGGTCTCGGACCCCTGCCTGCACCTCCCGGAGGCCCGGCTGTGTCCCTCGCCCCCTCACAACCCTCCTGAAAGACCAGACATCACCCAGGCTGGGTCCAGGTGGGATCCTGCCCCTGCCACCAAAGGGATCTGGCTGATAACACCCCATTCAAAACACAGTGTTAATACAGATGTGTCTGAAGAGTTCGTGTCCTTTTAACCCATCTGAAGGTGAAGCTACAAAATCCCAGTTTATATTCTCGCTATACCAACATTAAAAAAAAAAATTTTTTTTTCCATTTATTTTTTAATTAGTTGGGGGCTAATTTACTTTACAATATTTTTAGTGCTTTTTGCCATACATTGACATGAATCAGCCATGGATTTACATGTGTCCCCCATCCCTATTCCCCCTCCCCCCTCCCTCCCCATCCCGCTATACCAACATTTAAAAATAGCTCTTTTTTAAAAAAAAATTTTCAATAGAACAGCATAGAAACGTAGAAATTTATTGGTGTGAAGCAGAAAGTAGCCTGGAAGAGGGAAGACTTTCTTTTTAAGGCTTAAAATATACTGCCCCTGCCATGAAAATTTTAGTCCTGATTTTGCTATTTAGCACTGTTTTTCCTTCTACTGTAGCACTAATAACATTTTTTGCTCTTTGCTCTACACCTGACCCAAAACACAACACTGTAAATCAAAAATCCGCCCAATAAAAAATTGTAACTCCTGTCCAATCACCAGGCACTTTCAGCTTTACTACACTGGACAAATTGTTGCGGTCTGTGCTTACTGACTCAGTGTCCGACTCTTTGCGACCCATGGACTATAGCCTGCCGGGGGTCCTCTGTCTATGAGATTTCCCAGGGCAAAGAATACTGGAGTGGGTTGCCTGCTTCAGGGGATCTTCCCCACCCAGGGATGGAACCCAGGTCTCCTGCATTGCCGGAGGACTGTTTTTATCTTTCTGAGCCACCGGGGAAGCCCTAGAAATACTCGAGTGGGCACCTATCCCTTCTCCAGGGGGACTTCTGACCCAGGGATGGAACCCGGTCTCCTGCATTGCTGGCAGATTCTTTCTCACCTGAGGCCACGGGGATGCACTATGCTGTGCTGTTTGAATTTTTCCAGCACTAATACATTCCTGTCCTTTGCTAATACCCGAAACTAACACAACACTGTAACGTCAGTTATGCTTCAATTAAAATAAACACATTCCTGTTATTACTATAAAACTTTAGTATGACTACACTATACTATACTGTTTGATACTCCTGTAACATTAATAGTGTATTTCTGTTCCTATTCCTTTCCCAACCCCTAGGTTTCAATTATTTTGGTGCTGTTTTCCTGCAACGAGCTCTGGAGCTTTAGGCGGGGCTAAGCGCTTTTGGAGCAGGCAGTCGCCCCAGGGCTGCTTGGGGTCGCCCCGGGCAGGGTCTCGGGGCCCCCCCCCCTGTGCGGAGGGGGATGCACAAAACCTCTCCTCCCGGAGCCATCCTGGGGTCACCGGCGTCCAAGGAGGGAACCAAGTTCAAAGACATCAAGAGGAAAGGAAGCCAAGTGTTTCACTTGTGGGAAAGTGGAAAGAGCTCGGGGCTTCTCCCGGGGGGGCAGGTGACGGGCGCGGGGAGGAGGTCGGGAGGGGTGTGAGCAGAAACTGACCGCAAGCGCCGCCCCTGCCTGGAGGGCAGCGGACAGCCTGGAGGCCACCGTCAGAAGAGGCCCATTGCTCCCGGGAAGAGGGGCCTCCAGCGAGACCCAGTGGGGTCTGCCAAGCCGCCCCCGGGAGCTGAGGGTCCCTTGATGGCCGCGCGTTTCAGCACCAGTGAGCGTGGTCTTAGCCTTAGTCCCCGTGAACCGCTGTTTGAACCACAAAAAATTCCTTTCCCATGAGATATTCAGGTTTGGCTGGTTAGCCCAAAAGTTGGCCCTACAGAGGGCCAACTCTGTCCGGTGTTGTCCCAGGCTTTGTCCAAAGACAGAAACTTTAGCCTGTCCAAGGGTGGGGCTTTCTTAATTTCACAGAGGGAGAGAACTGCTCTACATCAGTGCAAATGTGTGGACAGGTTTCACCTGACGTGTCTTCTTCAGGTCAGACGGGGCCACGAGGGAAGAAGTCGTTTTTACTGGGGGGCAATCTGGGAGGCTTTTTTGGTGGAGGTGACCCTGTATCAGAAGACTCTTCTTTTTGAGAGGCCTCTCCCCAGCAAAGGAAATTAGTGCTTTATTCTCCTCTTGTTGCCCCTGAGGTCCATGAAGCCTGTCTGCAAGAAACAAGCCTTGTGTAAAAAAGTAGGAAAGTTCCTCAAATCACACAGGTTGAAGCAGGGAATGATCCAAGCTATCTGAGTTTATAAAAATTCAGTGGCTGCTGAGTGAAAGCAGACCCAGCCAGGAAGCCGGGGTAGTCCGGGGGGAGAGAGGAAGGGAGCTGGAACTTGGGTGGGTGACGGCAAATGTGCGGGTTAGGGAGTGACTTTCATGAAAATTTTTAAGAGGCAGAAATGAGAAGACACGGAAGATTAAGGGTGAACATGAGTATTTATCCAGGGAAAACACTGGGGATGCAAACACATTTCAACCCCAGAGGCCCTGCGCCCTCACCGGAATTTACAGGCCATTTACAAGCTGGCCCGGGAAGGCGACGCGCCGACAAAGAGCCGCTGAAAATCCAAGCCACGGAGCCGTGGGCCAGGAGGCGGTGCTGAGAGTGGCTGGGAGCTGGGACTTTCCTTTTGCCCGCTTCACCATTCCCTTTGTCCGGGGCCAGGGGCCCCCGGGTGAAACATTCCCCTTGGAGGGAAGGGAAAAGTGGGCCTTCGCCTCTCAAATGCACGAAATGCGTTTATATTTTAAAAATACACCTGATGGACGTTCCCATCTGGAACTCTGAAACTGAAAAGAGAGTGGGATTATTATGGACACATGACATCCCTTCTATGTGGGAACCTAAAAAGGAAAAAGATACAGAGGAACTTACAAAATGGAAGGAGACTCATGGATTTAGAAAACGAACTTATGGTTGTAGGGGGAAGGGAGGGTTTAGGGATTTGGAGAATGTTCTTTTACACACAGCTATATTTGAAATGGATGACCAGTAAGGACCTACTCTATAGCACAGGGAACTCTGCTCAATGTCAATGTGCAACCGGGGAGGGGGGGGAGTTGGGGGAGAATGGATATGTGTGTATGTATGGCTGAGTTTCCTTCACTGCTCGCCTAAAACTATCATGACATTGTTAATTGGAAAATACCCCAATACAAAAAAAAAAAGTTAAAGTTAAAAAAAAAAAAGAATTAGGTTAGGGACTTTGGAAGACTCTGGGTCCACGCCTCCCCCGGTGGGAGCCCGGTGGGCTAAAAGTCCATGGGGTTGCAGAGTTGGACACAACTGAGCGACTAACATTTTCCACTTTCTTTGTGGAGTAATACTGGGGTGATTGCAAATGTTGAAGGTGACTTAGCAAAGGCGGAGTCACGTGGGGGTCAGATAGCAGCCTTCAGGTTTGAGACGTCGTCCCGGGGGAGAGAATTTCAGCGAGTCGGGTCAGTGGGCGGAGGACGGGGCAGAGGGGCGCTGGGCCTGGTGGAAGGGGATCTGCCCGCCTGGCAACAAGGTGCAGAGGCAGAGCAAACACACGACGGCCACACCGCCTGCCAGGGCTGCCTCCCTTTCCGGGCGGGAAAAAAAACCTCTCAGGAGAGAGCCAGCGTCTTCACTATGCAACAGACGGCGCATGCATTCCTCTCTACAGGGTATCCATCCTTAAAACTCCTCACAAGAGCCCCATTACAATTCTCCTCTAAGAGCTGCATTCTCCCTTTAGCTTAGTGGATCTCGACCATTTGGGGTGTGGGTCCTTTCTCAAAGAACTTATGAAGGACACAGACAGACAAATCGGCGGTTATTTTTTTTCGTGGGCTCCGCGGAAACACACCAAAACATACAACATCAGCAGATGCCACACGACGCTCCAGCTGCAGAACCCCGATCACTGTAAAACGCAGACACGCATGGAAAACGCATAAAACCGGAAATATAACTTCTTGCAAAGAATGACAAGGGAATCTGAGCTGGTTTTGGTTTGGGTGGCAAAAGAGGACAGGGGACCTCCAAAAGCACGATCCTTTTATGGGTGGAAAGAGACTGGTTTCTGAGAAGCAAGGCTGGGAGGTTGAACAGGCCCCTCCCTGAGGGACCTGGGGTTTCAGGGCTGGCCTCATCTACGACCCTTGGAAACCAACCCCAAGTTTTTGGATCGTTTGAGATGAACCACTTGTGGTGCCTTCCCTGGGGAGCGACCCACCCTTGAACAGAAGCGAACAGGAGGGAGAAAGGTGCATTTGGAGGCTCGGGGGAGGATGTGAAGATTCTGTCTGCTGCGGGACCACGGAAGGGTTGGCTTTGAAAAGGAAGCCCGGAAGCTTCCCGGCAGGGGACCAAGTGTGGCTTATGAACGGCAGGGGTGGAAAGGGCGCCGCATCCTGGCACGGGGTGTTTATGCCGGGTGGGGCGGGGGCGGGGGAAGTGGCCGAGAGCGAAGCACAGAGGTAAACTTGGGGGGGCCCGGACGGTCTAGGGTTTCCCGGGAGGCTACGCTCTGGCAGTCGGACTTGGGCCTGTGGGGGGGCAGGCCGCCGTGGAAGGCCCCTTTAGGGAACGGCCTGACTCGAGGCGCTGACTCTGCCTCGGTGCTGAGGGGGCTCCTCAGAAGGTCTGACCCCCTTGGCTGGCCACCCCCGGCAGGGGGTCATTGCTGCCCTCCGGGCTTGGTATCCAAGTCACCAAGTTAGGCTTAGAGAGAAAGCCCACCTTTTCAGAGGCCCCGGGCCTTTTACCCGCTCTCCCTGTGCCCCTTTGGGCCTTCCGTCCTTATGGAAACCACAATGCTTGAAGGGACAACCCGTGAAAACCCCCTGGGAAAAGTCTTTCCATGAAGACCGAGTGAGGGCCATGCTTACAGAGTCTCTACATAATGAGAATGGAACAGGCAGCACCATGGTGGAAAAGAACACAGAAAAAAAAAAGCATACACATGTGTAACTGAATCACGCTGCTCCACAGCGGCAGTTAACACAACTGTCAACCCCGCTTTGCTCCAATAAAATAAAAAGAGAAAACGTGCCCCCCCTCACGGATCCACAGCCACCTTTTCTGGGGAGGGTGTTTGTGGTCCTAATCGCTTCTCCTTGGCCTCAGGGCGTTCTGGACGGTGCGTTATGCACGCTCATCTGTCCTTGTCTTCTGTGGGTGCTTCTCGGCCAGCCCAAGGAAGCTGAGAGGGGGCCGTGTGGGTTGGGCAGGGGTCCCGTCCACAGGCAACTCTCTCGGTTTGGTTTACAAGTCAGACGGGCCCCCGTCTCTGGCTATCACAGGTCCAGGCTGAGACTGCGAATCCCGGGGGGGTTCTCATTGCTGGACCCATTAGCCGCCCACGTCACTGACATGGAGACAGCCCGGTTGCAGAAGGCCGTCAGGGGGGCCCCCGGGAACGGGTGGGGAGGGCAGGCAGCCGGGTGTGTGGTGAGGGGTGTTGCGGACGGCCAGGGGGGGTGTTGACTAGGGCTTGTGGGCGCCGGGCACCGCGGGGTTTGTGGGGCCAGTTTTGCCTGCCACCCCACGCTGGGGCCCGGCCCCCACCACCTGTCGCTGGGTCTGGAGTCACGGCTGGGCGGAGGGCTCAGGCCTCCGAGGGGGCTGCACCGGCCTGGAGGGCATTTTGGGTCCCCCTCCACTATCTCTCTCCCCTCCCCGCTGAGTGTCTGATTTTTCTCCCTTGCCCCGCGTCAAAAAAAATTTGACCCTGATGTTTGGGAATCGTTTCGCAGGAACAAGTTCAGTCCCAATATGGTGAACGAAAACCTGGGCTGAGAGTCATTCCGGTAGTTTTGAGTCTCAGGTTAACAGTTTGCACATTTTGGCTGAGTTTCTTAACTTTCTGAACCAACCTTTGTGAATTGAGACCACCGTCCCCCCAGAACCCTTCAGGGTTACGATGAGGACCAGGGGAACTTGAAAATGTTTTTGTAAATTTAAAAGTGGAACGCCAACCCATTATTGGAGGGGATGTCTTCATTAATTTTATCTATTTTTTTTTTGGGGGTGGTGCTGTGCGAAAATGTGGGATCTTAGTTCCCTGACCAGGGATCGGAACCCATGTCCCTGCAATGGAACTTGGTGTCTTAAGCACTGGACTGCCAGGGAAGTGTCTGTCGTCGTTCTTATAGTCCTATTATCACCACCTGCTCATCCCTGGCCAGCCCCAGTTTGTGGGTGGGAGACTGAGTTATATCTGGCTTCGAGGGGTGCCTGAGGAGGCATAAATAGCACCAAAGCCCCCCTCTCAAGACCCCAACATAAAATGAAGGTGGAATTTGCTCCTGTCTCCTCTTCCCAGAACTGAATTTTACATTTTTTTTTCTCTTTAAGTTTCATTTAAAATTGTTAGAGGGATCCAGGAAGGTTGGGGTTACACAGTTTAATTTGTAGCAATTTTACAGCATCCCAAATGCAGCCCCAATATTTCCCTTCCCTGAGGGCTCTGCATTTTAACAGTAAGTCTAGATCCAATGAAGTGAATGCAAAATGGTTTGAATTTCTGACAACTGTCATAGCGAAAGCATCACAGAGAAGAGACCGCAGGGCTAGTTCACACCATACAACACTTGTGACTCCACTGTCCCCCACTTGGGAGTGTTGTATGACAAGTTCAGGCACGCGGACGTCCCTGGTGGTCCAGTGGCTAAGACTTCACGCTCCCAACGCCTGGGGCCCGGCTTCCACCCTGGTCGGGGAACTAGACGGCACATGTCCAAGCTAAAGGGTTCGGAGGTCACGCTAAAGAGATCCCGCCGGCCCGCAGCTAGGACCTGGTGCAGACAGGTAGGTAAACATTAAAAGCAGGAAAACCTCCCTCATTATTGAACAGACTCCCTAGAGTATAGTGACTGTCCGCCTCAACACGGGGGGGGGACCTGATTCTGTGCCCGCAAGAAAGGAGAGGCCTCACGCACAATTCTTCCAGCCAACGCTTACCAGCAGCTAGGGCTTCCCTGGTGCCTCAGACAGGGAAGAATCTGCCGCAAACGCGGGAGACCTGGGTTTGAACCCCTGGCTTGGGGAAGATCCCCTGAGAAAAAGAGAAAGGGTCCCCAGTATCCCAGCCTGGAAACCCCCTGGACTGAAGAGCCTGGCGGGCTACAGTCCTTGGGTCACAGAAATCGGACAAAAGACTGACTGAGGCACACACAAAAACGTTAAAATAAAAAACCAACCCAACCAAAAAAAAAAAGCACCCCGAAATTCAGGGACAAGGGGAAATGTTTACAAAGCCAGCACTGGTAGACTAGGGATTCGGTTGATTAAAATGGAAATGAGACCGGAGGTTACTTAATTAAACGTCGGCAAACAGTAGCAGCTTTACCCGTGACGGGGCCCTGGGGTTCGTCCCGGGGCATCGCCCCGGGGGTGCGGGTGGGCAGAAGCCCCCCGGGGCCGTGCGGGAGGGCCCCGGGCCCCACGTTCAGAGACATCGGGACCGTCCTGGCGGCACACCCGCAGGCCCCTTCTCAGATGTCCCGGCCGTTCCCAGGGAGCGTCCTCTCCTCCAGGCATCAGACAACACAGCCAGGCTCTGTGTTGGGGGCTGCGCTTTAAACTGGCTGTGGGGTGAGTTTTCAGTTCTCGGTTAAGTGATTTTAACTCAGTGGGAACCATCCATTCCGGGGCTCATTCCCACTCCTCCTTTTAATCTAATCTACAACCAAATCACAAACTCTAGTACTTTGGCCACCTGATGCAAAGAGGCAAACCATTGGAAAGGACCCTGATGCTGGGAAAGACTGAAAGGCGGGAGGGGAAGGGGACGCAGAGGATGAGATGGCTGGATGGCAAACACTGACGCATGGACATGGGTTTGAGTAAACTCCGGAGTTGGTGATGGCAGGAGGGCCTGGGGGGTGTTCCAAAAGTCACAGCCCAGGCGGGGTCAGGGTCACCCCACCTCAAAGGGAACGCCAGATGAAGCGGGACAGATGGCCCTGCCCTTGGGGGCGTTCGTGCATCCTTGCGTGGGAGGGGCTGGGAGTCACAGCCTGCGAAATTCACCTTGCTTTAGGGCATGGGTCCGCAGCGGGAGGGGTGAGGGTCCTGGGGTCAGAGGGGGCTTTCCAAAACCCCCGCCCCAGCCCCCGGGGAATCTAAAGCCCTCTATTACCTCTAAGCCCTTTCTGACACTTTAAATGGCCAGTTGGACCAGTTTCTAGCGCATAAAACCCAGCGGCAGAAAAGTCAGGAAAGAACAGCCAGAAAACAGTTCTATGAGGCCGACGCCCCAGAGGCTCGACCCGCCACCCGCTGTGTCTGTAACACACTCACTCGTGCTCCGTTGCTCGAGAGGTGGGCCCGTCACTCTGAAGCGCCTCTGAGAAGTTACCGCTCCCCACGAGGGAAAACAACGGCTGGTCTGAGGGCACCTCGGATGCTTTTGCAGGAGGAAAAAAAGCAGCTGGCCAAAGCAGCGTTCAAGCTGCCTCCTTTGACAGCTGGTGGAGAGGCAGGCGGCGTCCCTGAGCCACAGACAGCGGGGGCGGGCGGCCCAGGGCCCGGAGGCATCCGTCCACCCGGCCGGGGGTGTGGGTCCCACACAGACCCACCCGACGCCGGGTGTTTACACGGTGAGGTGACTCCCACGACGCAGGCACGGAAAACAATAGATACGAGGGGGAAATACAACGCTAACACCGTACGGCAAAGACACTACAATATTGTAAACGTAAGTAGCCTCCTCGATAAAATAAATAATTTAAAAAAAAAAAAAAATTAACTCCCAAAGCGGATCATGTTTTTACTGGTTTCTTTAAAAGCAATTGGAGGCGAGTTAAGGGGAACTCTGCACCCTGCCCCAGACAGGGTGCCTAAAGAAAGGACTTTTACTGTGGAACCCCTGGCCCATTCAAGCCATGGAGGGCGGCGGTACCCGGGAAAAAAAACTTGGGTTTTGCTGCCTCTTGGAATGCGCCTTGGGCTTCCCTGCAGATTTTTAACCCTGGGGTAGAAGGAATATTTTCCAAAAGGAGATACTATGAGGACTGCCTTGCTCCTAAAACCCCTTGAAGATGCCAAAAAATTCTCTAAAATATAATAGTTTACTGCTACTTAGATGCTACTTTTGGGGAAAGAAGGGCGTCTGCATTGCAGAGTTCCTACAGAAATGGCTTCATAAACATTTTCCAGTCCCTGTCTTCCCTTCCCTGGGTTTCTTATTTAACATTGGCCTGATGAAGTCTGACTATTTTAGCAAATTTTAGTGGTTTCGAATGAGGACACATGCTCCCACACACAGCCCAGATTTTTGTCTTTCAACAGTGTGTTTCCAAGGCGATTTGGAATGCATCACAGCAGTTATTAGTTCAAATGGGTTTAAGAATTAATCCATTATGTTTTTATGTTTAAGCCTGGGAAGAAAGGTTCTTTTTTTTTTTTAAATTTAAACTTTTTATTTTGTATTGGGGCATAGCCAGTTAACAATTTCTGGTTAAAGTTTCAGGGAGCAGCAAAGAGGGGCTCAGCCATCCATTACACGTATCCCATTCTCCCCCAAACTCCGCTCCATTGTGTAACATAACACATAACATTAATAACAGGAACCTTTGGTTTCAGGGTTGGAATCGATTCGGGTAGGAAGGTAACAAAAAAAAAAAACCTCCTGAAAGACTCATGAGTTGCAAATTTTCTTTTTTTAAACCTCCAAATTTTTTAAACTTTATGTTGGAATATAGTTTGATTAACAACGCTGTGTCACTTTTTGGTGTACATCAAAAGTGATTCAATTATACATACACAATAAATTAAATTCTTTTCCCATGGGGGTTATAGTTGCCCCCCAACTTCTAAAATTAAATTTGGAATCTGTAAATTTCCTTAAATGTGCTGTCCCATTTGCATGGTTCTGATCAGGCGTTACAAATCAAAATATATGACTGTATGTATGACTCCCCCCATGAATCTGCATTGCTAGGACAGAAAACCCCTAGCTGAGCTGGCAACACGTAGGGTTTCAGTAACTGCTTCAGTGTGAAACCCCCGGGTCAAAGGAATCTGTGTTCTGTTTATTAGGTGGGATGCATGTTCAGGGCCACAAGGTTTTTTCAGAGTCTTTGTGACCCTGTGGGATTGTAGCACCGCCAGCTCCTCCGTCCATGGGGTTTTCCCCGGCGAGAATACTGGAGTGGGGTTGCCGGGTTCCTTCCCCAGGGGATCTTCCCGACCCAGGGACTGAACCCGCAAACTTCTGCGTCTCCTGCACTGGCTGGCGGGTTCTTCACCACCGAGCCACCAAGGAAGCTGCTTAATAAGTGGCAGGCCAAACTACAAGGGAGTGTTTTGCACGGGGGCCTGATAGTTGTGGCCCAACTTCCTCAAAACGTCAGACACGCCACTGGCTCCTCTGGGTTGCCGCGGCCCCCCCCCGGGGGCCCTGGGACAGGGTCTGGGGGCTGTGGCTGTGGCAGCTTTGCAGTCAGTGCCATTTCCCGAGGTTTTTAGTTTTTCCAAAAATTCTTCTCCAGCCCTTGCTGTCTGTGAGCCCAGGGCTACACAATTCTACTTTTTCGGTTTCACATTGCCGAGTGAATCAGCCCGTGTCAGCTGTGAGGGGGAGGAGGGGGCCGAAGAATGAAATCGCAGTGTAAGTCTCCAGTCGGGGAATAAACAAGACGTGACCAACATCTCACGGAGACTCCTGGGCCTCTGTCCAGCCGTGACGTGCAACGCAGGCTCCATATGGTAGAAGAGCCCAGTCCTGCCTCGTCTGAGGTGGAGACGCCACGAGCCATTTCACACGGAACAGCAGGGACACAACACTGGCCACCGAGGAACGGCTGAAGCTGAGTTCTTGGGGGGGACTCTGACGATCACCAGTTAAATGCCCCAGAACACGTGTAAGGAGGAGCTCATTAAATCCACGAGTGGCTGGTCGGCCTGCTTTTCCATCCTGTTTCGATTTCTGACATAACATAGCAAAGGAAGCCAGGTATAAAACTAAACTGTGTTTGTGCTCACGCTGTCGTCTCCGACTCCTTGGACCCCATGGACTATAGCCTGCCCAGGCTCTCCCCTGTCCGTGGGATTTTTGTAGGCAAGAACACTGGAGTGGGCCTGCCATGCCCTCCTCCGGGGGTCTTCCCCACCCAGGATTGAACCCAGGTCTTCCCACATTGCAGGGGGGATTTTTTTTTTTTTTTTTAACCATCTTGAGCCACCAGGAAAGCCCAAGAATACTGGAGTGAGTAGTCTATCCCTTCTCCAGAGGGTCTTCCTGAACCCAGGAATCGAAACCAGCATCTCCTGCATTGCAGGCGGATTCTTTCCCATCTGAGCCACCGGGGAAGCCCATTAACTAAACTAGCAGTTCTCAACGTTTGGAAAAACACTTGGCGGGCTCCTTACAACGATTGCTGGGCTCTGTCCCCAGGGTTTCTGATTCGGGCCGTCTGGTGGTGGTGGGGGGGTCAGGGTGTCCGGGAGTCTGCAACGTCCGACGAGGTCCCGGGTGATCTGACTGTCCTTTTCCAGGAACCAGGATGGGTGTTGGGAGCCATCAGCCTACCTGACCTGAGAGGCTTTTTAAAAGGCGCTTGGGCGCCTTTTTGGGTTGGGCTACACTGGACGCTGGACGGGCAGCCCATCTCTCCACTTGCGACCAGCCTGGTCAACCGTCTAGAACATACCAGTGAAAGGTGCCGATCAAGGCCCCCAGCTCTGGGCTGGACAGTTTTCCCTTTTCTGGGGGCCACTTGCACTGTACAATGAGCCCCCTGGAATCGGAGACACTCAGTCTCCCGGGGAAGAAGGAAATAGGGGAACCTGAGGACGTCAAGGAATTTTGCATTTTTCTTTTCTCAAATAAACTTCCACTGGAGTTGTGAAATGGAGTGTTTCCTGCCTTATCAATAAACAAGGATGGCAACATCATCAGCTATTCCGGCCCCCCAAATGTGAAATTTTTGAGCCTGGGGGGGCACCCTGGAAGAGCCAAGGCCACCACTTCCAACCATAGTGGGGAACTGTGGGTTAAAGGGGGTCAAATTGCGGGATGTTGGCCCCAGATAGCTGGATGTAGGAAAGGAATATTCCATGACCCCAGACTCTTGCATCTTCCCCATATATAAAAAGCGCAAGTTCATTCATTTGTGATCCCCGGGTTTTTTCCCTTCATTAACAATAGTCTTGCTTTTTCGAAATTAACCAGCCTCTTGTTGCAAACTTCTATATATCGGGGTTTTCCTCCCCCCCCTCCTTAGAGCAGCTTCTCAGAGTTACTTGGACCCGTCCTGGGCTTGGACCCAAAAAATTTTCCCACCAAAAAAAAAACACAACGGTCATTTTTGTAGGTTTGACCTTTTTTAATAAACAGAGTATATAGTTGTTTTTTTGCAGCGTTGTGAAAGCTTCTGCTGCACGGCACGGGGTCGCTTGTGTATGCATTTTTGTTGTTTTTAGTCACTCACTCATTCTGCCCTTTTCGCAACCCCATGGGATTGTAGCCCGCCAGGCTCCTTTTCCTGGAATTTTTTAGGTGGGGAATAGGGAGCTTTTTTTCATTTCCGTCTCCAGGGGTCCTTTCCGACTCAGGGATAAAAACCCACATCCCCGGCATTGGCAGGCAGATTTTAACACTGACCCCAAAGGGGGAAAGACCACGAATACAATCCCCCCCCCTCCCCTTTGGGATTTCCTCAAGTCTTGCATCTCCAAAGAGGTGGGGATTTTGCACTTCTTACTTGTAAGGGGAGGGGGGGCTCGCCCAAAGGGGGGGCTGCAGAAAAGCGGCTTAATCTCGAGAAAAAAGGATTCCCCGGGGCGGGATAAAGCGAAACCCCTTTGCCACCACTCGGGGGCCTGGATCTGGGGAAAAAACGCCGGGGGAAAGGCTCTCCGGGGCTGCTCTGTTTGGGACTCCTGCCCGGAGAGAAGCACTGGATATAAGCCGAAATCACCCTACGTTCCCTCTCACCCCAAAGGGGCCATCCTCCCTTTTTACACCTAAACCACACGCCCTCGATCAAGTTCCGGGGACCCCCTCTTCCTGTTTGACTGCCAAGGCCTGCAGAAAAAAACTTTTTTCGTGCCTCTGGCCATGTTTTTTGGGGGGAAAAAAATCAGACCCAAAAGTGGTTAAATAAAAAATCACGTTGCTCCCGCCACCCAAATGCATCTAAGCACCCGGGGACCCCTGAAAAGCAGCGCGCCAGCGGCGCCCCTACCTGGATTCTGCGCTCAAGCCACACTCCCCCGCCCGCCCCCGACTGCCTTCCTCCAGCAGGGTTTTCTCCCATGGGGGCTCAGACCATCACTCGGGATCCCCCTTTAAAATCAGCCCCCCGTAGGCCCCTCCCCAGACCCACGATCAAAAAACCCCTGAAAGGGGGGTTTTGTGTTTAAAAACAAGCCCTTTCTAGTGATGTTTTTCCGAGGTTTGGAGCTCGAACACCCCGCCCATCCCCAAAGGGTCGGGGTCTTTCAAAAGGGTGGGCACGTCCTGGGCCCTCCCCCCAGCAGCTCGCCCAGTGATCAGCCCAGAACATTTTTTTGGGGTCACCCATTTTCCGCTTATCAGAGAGAATAACCCTTGGTTTTTGTCCCGCCTCTGAGGGGTTTTGCCAACACTGTTTTCTAAATCCTCTCTGTTTTCTTATGGGTTTGTGTTCCCCATATTGACAAATCAGCCCCCCTAAACCCTTCCAGGGCTTTATTACACTCCTTTCAAGCTTCAGGAAGCCCAAAACAAGAGCTGCTTTTTTCAGCCGGGTTTTTTTTCCTGCCGGGGGGGAGGGGGCGTTTCTGCAGGGTGCTTCATTCCCCACTGCCACCTTTTTTGCTCACTTTCTAAAACAAAAAAGGAGATTTGCTGATTCACTTTTTGGCCGGGGCGGGGCTCCAGGATTTTTTTCTTTTGCTCTATTGTGCCAAGGGGGGGGGGGGGGGGGCCAAAATATCTAAAATTTTCCATCCCTCTGAGTTGGGGAAATCCACAGCTCAGCCGGGCAGCCGAAGACCCCCCACCCTCTCTGGTTTATTTAAACCCTTTCCCCAAAAGGGGCCGGGGTTTTTG
>JAJLRB010002482.1:0-17703 GCA_020976825.1 Odocoileus hemionus | reverse complement strand
CGAGAAAAACCATGAGACTTCCCCCTCCAAGCGAGATGAGGCCCGATTCCCCTGCACTGCATGCAGAGCAATTCCGTGAGCCCCCTGAAACATGTCAGGAGCCTCGACTTGCTTGATGGATGTCGAGACAGTCCGCAAAAACACTGTCACAAGTAGAGAGGGACCCTGAGGTCACACCAGCATCGCGAAGGAGCTCCATGGGCCCCAAATCAACTCGAGATGAGGCCCGCTTCCCCTGCATTGACTCCAGAGCCATCCCCCGTTCCCCATCAAACACGACCTGAGGCTTGACTCCCTTTAGGCAACTCCAGAGGTTCCCCGAGAACAACGGGCCAAGTCTAGAGGAGTACCAAGTTCAGCAGAGCAACTCGAGGACTGCTCCGTGTACCCCAAATTGCCTCGAGATGAGAGCTGATTCCCTGGCTTAGACTCAAGACGTAGGCCACCTTTCCACAAGCCCCTCAAGAGGAGGCTTCTCTCAGCAATAGGTATGAGGGAGGGACCCTGAGATTGCTGCCTCAATGGGCATATACACCGAGAAGCCCTGACTCGAAAGGAGGCCGGCTTCCTTGCAGTGGCTTGAATACAGTCTAGTCTTTCATCTCACAAGGTGAAGGGATGTCTGCACCACCTGTGGAGTCCCTAGAGAAAGCCCTAGGTCCCCGACTCCTTTCGACGGAATGCCTCACATGCCTCTGACACCTCGAGAGGCACGCAGAGCTCACTGCTTCAAAATTTGACGGAGCCTGACTCCTCTTGAACATTGACAGGAATCCCAGTATCCCTGTGGCTACTGGAAAGGGACCCTGGGTCTCCCGACTCACCTCGAGAAGCGTCCCTTTTGCCCTGCCAAGCCTCGAAGAGACTCCTGAGGTGTCCCTCGTAACTCGACAGGAGTCCTGACTTCGTTGAACAAACACGAGGGTTGAAGGGCCATCCCCGCCGTAAGTCGAGAATGTACCCCAGGTCCCCGCCGCAACTCGAGAAAAACCATGAGACTTCCCCCTCCAAGCGAGATGAGGCCCGATTCCCCTGCACTGCATGCAGAGCAATTCCGTGAGCCCCCTGAAACATGTCAGGAGCCTCGACTTGCTTGATGGATGTCGAGACAGTCCGCAAAAACACTGTCACAAGTAGAGAGGGACCCTGAGGTCACACCAGCATCGCGAAGGAGCTCCATGGGCCCCAAATCAACTCGAGATGAGGCCCGCTTCCCCCTGCATTGACTCCAGAGCCATCCCCCGTTCCCCATCAAACACGACCTGAGGCTTGACTCCCTTTAGGCAACTCCAGAGGTTCCCCGAGAACAACGGGCCAAGTCTAGAGGAGTACCAAGTTCAGCAGAGCAACTCGAGGACTGCTCCGTGTACCCCAAATTGCCTCGAGATGAGAGCTGATTCCCTGGCTTAGACTCAAGACGTAGGCCACCTTTCCACAAGCCCCTCAAGAGGAGGCTTCTCTCAGCAATAGGTATGAGGGAGGGACCCTGAGATTGCTGCCTCAATGGGCATATACACCGAGAAGCCCTGACTCGAAAGGAGGCCGGCTTTCCTTGCAGTGGCTTGAATACAGTCTAGTCTTTCATCTCACAAGGTGAAGGGATGTCTGCACCACCTGTGGAGTCCCTAGAGAAAGCCCTAGGTCCCCGACTCCTTTCGACGGAATGCCTCACATGCCTCTGACACCTCGAGAGGCACGCAGAGCTCACTGCTTCAAAATTTGACGGAGCCTGACTCCTCTTGAACATTGACAGGAATCCCAGTATCCCTGTGGCTACTGGAAAGGGACCCTGGGTCTCCCGACTCACCTCGAGAAGCGTCCCTTTTGCCCTGCCAAGCCTCGAAGAGACTCCTGAGGTGTCCCTCGTAACTCGACAGGAGTCCTGACTTCGTTGAACAAACACGAGGGTTGAAGGGCCATCCCCGCCGTAAGTCGAGAATGTACCCCAGGTCCCCGCCGCAACTCGAGAAAAACCATGAGACTTCCCCCTCCAAGCGAGATGAGGCCCGATTCCCCTGCACTGCATGCAGAGCAATTCCGTGAGCCCCCTGAAACATGTCAGGAGCCTCGACTTGCTTGATGGATGTCGAGACAGTCCGCAAAAACACTGTCACAAGTAGAGAGGGACCCTGAGGTCACACCAGCATCGCGAAGGAGCTCCATGGGCCCCAAATCAACTCGAGATGAGGCCCGCTTCCCCTGCATTGACTCCAGAGCCATCCCCCGTTCCCCATCAAACACGACCTGAGGCTTGACTCCCTTTAGGCAACTCCAGAGGTTCCCCGAGAACAACGGGCCAAGTCTAGAGGAGTACCAAGTTCAGCAGAGCAACTCGAGGACTGCTCCGTGTACCCCAAATTGCCTCGAGATGAGAGCTGATTCCCTGGCTTAGACTCAAGACGTAGGCCACCTTTCCACAAGCCCCTCAAGAGGAGGCTTCTCTCAGCAATAGGTATGAGGGAGGGACCCTGAGATTGCTGCCTCAATGGGCATATACACCGAGAAGCCCTGACTCGAAAGGAGGCCGGCTTTCCTTGCAGTGGCTTGAATACAGTCTAGTCTTTCATCTCACAAGGTGAAGGGATGTCTGCACCACCTGTGGAGTCCCTAGAGAAAGCCCTAGGTCCCCGACTCCTTTCGACGGAATGCCTCACATGCCTCTGACACCTCGAGAGGCACGCAGAGCTCACTGCTTCAAAATTTGACGGAGCCTGACTCCTCTTGAACATTGACAGGAATCCCAGTATCCCTGTGGCTACTGGAAAGGGACCCTGGGTCTCCCGACTCACCTCGAGAAGCGTTCCTTTTGCCCTGCCAAGCCTCGAAGAGACTCCTGAGGTGTCCCTCGTAACTCGACAGGAGTCCTGACTTCGTTGAACAACACGAGGGTTGAAGGGCCATCCCCGCCGTAAGTCGAGAATGTACCCCAGGTCCCCGCCGCAACTCGAGAAAAACCATGAGACTTCCCCCTCCAAGCGAGATGAGGCCCGATTCCCCTGCACTGCATGCAGAGCAATTCCGTGAGCCCCCTGAAACATGTCAGGAGCCTCGACTTGCTTGATGGATGTCGAGACAGTCCGCAAAAACACTGTCACAAGTAGAGAGGGACCCTGAGGTCCACAACCAGCATCGCGAACTGGAGCTACATGGGCCCCATTAATGACATAAGTAGGCCCGCTTACTCTCCCTAGCCCATTAAAGACTCCTAGAGCCATTACCCCGTCTCCCACATCCAAAACACGCCATGAGGCTCTGACTCCTTTAGGCAAACTCCTCAGAGGTTCACCCCGAGAACAAAGAGGCCAAGTCTTAGTGGAGAAGTAACCAATGTTCACAGAGTCAACTCGAGGGACGGCTCGTGTGTTAAACCCATAATTGCCTCGAATAAGAGTGCTGATCTAGACCATGGCAATAGACTCAAGACAGTAGGCCACCTCTTCCACCAAGCCCTCCTCAAAGAGGAGCTCTAACTCAGCCATAGGTAATGAGGGAGGGACTCCTGAGATTGCTATATGCCTATAGCCAATAGGGAATATAAAACACCGAGAAAGCATGATCGAAAAGGGGGGGAGGTGGGGGGGGGGGGGGGGGGCCGAGGGATATAGTATAATACCTTCGCAGTATAGGCTTTGAATACAGTTTACTAGTCTATTCAACATCTACAGAAGGTGAAGGGATGTCTTGCAACCAGCCATGTAGATGAGTCACTAGCGAAAGCCCTAGTGGTAACCCGACTACAACCTATTCGACGGAGACTGCACTCCCATATAGACCTATGACCAACCTACGAGCAGGCACGCAGAGCCTCACTAAGTCTTCTCAAAATTGGACGCAGCCTAGACCTTCTACTGAAACAGATGTACATGGAATCCCAGTATCCCTGTGGCTACTCGGTACGGGAAAAAAGGGAACCCCCTGGGTCTGCACCCGACTCACCACGCGATTGCGTCACACCTTATCAGAGCCCATGCCAAAGCCTACGATAGAGGACACTAATACAAGAGGTAAAAGTCCCTCGTAAACACGAAAGTACATCCTAGTCGAATTCACACCGATTTGAAACAAACTCGAGGGGTTAGAGACGGCGCATCCCCGCGTGTTAAGTCGTGTAATAGTACCCACTGATCACGACGCAAACGCGAGCAAAAACCATGATACTCATCCCCCTCCAAGCGGAGGATGAAGGCCCGATTCCCCTGCACTGCATGCAGAGCAATATAAACCGTCGAGCTCCCTCCCGCATACTACAATCGCCAGGAGCTCTACGACTTAGCTTTATAAGGATGTCCGAGACAAGTCCGCAAAAACCACCTCCGTCACGAAAGTAAGAGGGAGGTGACCCTCAGAAGGTGTCACACCATCATCCACGCAGAAGGAGATCCTATGGCGCCCCAAATCAACGTCGAGAATGACGGACCTACTTACCACTGCCATAGGACTCCAGAGCCATCCCCCGTCATAACCGAATCAAACACGAGACCTCAGGCATGACTCCCATTAGGGGAGTCAACTCCCAGAGGTTCCCCTCGAGAATAACGGGGCCAAGTCTAGTGGAGTACCAATTTCCATGCAGTGTTGCAACTAACCGAGGACTGCTCCGTAGTACCCTACAAAGATCCCCATCCACGACGATGTGAGAGCTAACGCATTACCTCGGATTTCATCTTCCCAAGACTCAAAGGACGTAGGCCCCGCTATCCTCACCAAGCCCTAAAATGAGGGGAGGCCTTTCTCCCCCCCACTCAACCCAGCGAATCAGGAGTATGATGGGAGGGGACGTCTACAGAGATACTAGCTGCCTATTCCCACGAAGGGGCATTAACCATCACCGAGAAGCACGGTTGACTCGAATAGGGAGCCGAGGATCTCACTCTCTTTGCAGTGGCTCTACCCAAACCAACGACATACATATTTTAATAAGAAATACTCATTCGGGTGTCTGATTTCATACAATATACTGCTCAAGGTGAAGGAATGTGCTTGCACCCACCTGTGAGTCCCCCATAGATGAAAATGCCCTAGGTTCTCCGACATTCTTTCGACTCGGAATTGCACTTCACCATGACTCTTATCTGACACCGTCGAGGCAAGCATGCTCAGAGCATCCCCCCAACTTGCTTCCAAAATTTGAACGGAGCCTGACTCCCTATGCCTCGTGAAAGCATTAGAGATGAATCCCAAGGTATCACTCTTGTGGCATCACTAATCAGTAAAAAGGGGAACCCTAAGGTTCTCCAGAACATTCGCATCCTCGAAGAAGCGTTTTTCCATTTTACTGCCCTGCCAAGCTTCGAAGAGACTAACCCACTATAGAGGTTTCCCCTCGTAACTCGACAGTGAGTCCTGACTTCGCTATTCCAACAAACACGAGGGTTTGAAGGGCCATCCCCGCCGTAAGTCGAGAATGTACCCCAGGTCCCCGCCGCAAACTCGAGAAAAACATCGAGACTTCCCCCTCCAAGCGAGATGAGGCCCGATTCCCCTGCACTGCTATGCAGAGCACATTCCGTGAGCCCCCTGAAACATGTCAGAGCCTCGACTTGGCTTGATGGATATCGAGACAGTCCGCAAAACACTGTCACAAGTAGAGAGGGACCCTGAGGTCACACGCACATCGCGAAGGAGCTCCATGGGCCCCAAATCAACTCGAGATGAGGCCCGCTTCCCCTGCATGACTCTAGAGCCATCCCCCCGCTTCCCCATCAAACACACCTGAGGCTGACTCCCTTTTAGGCAACTCCAGAGGTTCCCCCCGAGAAAAACGGGCCAAGTCTAGAGGAGTACCAAGTTCAGCAGAGCAACTCGAGGACTGCTCCGTGTACCCCAAAATTGCCTCGAGATGAGAGCTGATTCCCTGGCTTAGACTCAAGACGTAGGCCACCTTTCCACAAGCCCCTCAAGAGGAGGCTTCTCTCAGCAATAGGTATGAGGTGAGGGACCCTAGATTGCTGTTCTCTCAATGGGGCATATACACCGAGAAGCCCTGACACGAAAGTAGGCCGGGTTTCCTTGCAGTGGCTTAGAATACAGTCCTAGTCTTTCATCTCACAAGGTGAAGGATGACTGCACCACCCCTCCTGAGTCCATAGAGAAAGCCCTGGTCCCTGACCTACCTTTCGACGTGGTAATGCCTCACATGCCTCTGACACCCTCGAGAGGCACGCAGAGCTCACTGCTTCAAAATTTGACGAGCCTGACTCCTCTTGAACATTGACAGGAATCCCAGTATCCCTGTGGCTACTGGAAAGGAACCCTGGTCTCCCCGACACATCCTCGAGAAGCTTCCTTTTGCCCTGCCAAGCCTCGAAGAGACTCCTGAGGTGTCCCTCGTAACTCGACAGATGTCCCTGACTTCGTTGAACAAACACGAGGGTTGAAGGGCCATCCCCGCCGTAAGTCGAGAATGTACCCCAGGTCCCCGCCGCAACTCGAGAAAAACCATGAGACTTACCCCTCCAAGCGAGATTAAGCCCGATTCCCCCGCACTGCAATGCAGATCAATTCCGTGAGGCCCCTTGAGAACATGTCAGGAGCCTCGACTTGCTTGATGTGAAGTCGAGACGAATCCGCAAAAACCCCTGTCAACAAGTATAGAGGGACCCTTAGGTCACTCCAGCATTGCGAAGGGAGCTCCATGGGCCCCCAATCAACACGAGATGAGGCCCGCTTCCTCTGCATTGACACCAAGCCATCCCCAGTTCCCCATCAAACACTGCCTGAGGCTTGACTCCCTTATAGGCATCTCCAGAGGTTCCCCTCGAGAACAACGGGCCAAGTCTAGAGGAGTATCCAATTCAGCAGAGCAACTCGAGGACTGCTCCGATGTAACCCCAAATTATGCCCTCGAGAATGAGAGCTGATGTCCCAGCTTAGACCTCGAGAAGAACGAACTATGCCACCTGTTCCACTAGCCCCTCAAGAGGAGCTTAACTCAGCAATAGGTATTGAGGGATGGACCCTGAGATTTGCTGTCCTCAAATGGTGCAAATACAACCCGATGAAGCCCTGACTCGCAAAGAAGGCCAGCTTTCCCTTGCAGTGGCTTGAATACAGTCTATTCTTTATCATCTCACATAGTCTGAAAGGGATTGACTGCACCACCTGTGGAGACCCTAGAGAAAGCCCTAGGTCCCCGACTGTCCTTTCGACGGGAAAAAATGCCTCCACATGGCCTTCTGACACACTCGAGATGCAACGCAGAGTGAGCTCACTGCATCTAATTTTGACTGAGGCCATGACTCCTCTTGAACATTTGGACATGAATCCCCAGTATCTCCTGTGGCAACTGGAAAGGGACCCTGTGGTCTCCCGACTCACCAACGAGAATGCATACCTTTTTGCCCTGCTAAGCCTCGAAGAGCCTCCTGATGGTGTGCCCTCGGTAACTCGACAGGATTCCCTGAACTTCGTTGAAACCAACACGAGGGGTTGAAGGTGCCAACCCCCGCCATAAGTCGAGAATGGTACCCCCAGGTTCCCGCCGCAACTCGAGAAAAAATCATGAGACTTCCCCCTCCTAAGCGAGATGAGGAGGCCCGATATTCCCCTGCCACTGCATGCAGAGCAAATTTCCGTGAGCCCCCTGAAACATTTCAGGAGTCTCGACTAGCTTTGATGGATGTCAGAGACAGTCCGCAAAAACACTGTCAAAAAGTAGAGAGGGACCCTGAGGTCACACCCAGCATCGCGAAGGAGCTCCATGGGGCCCCAAATCAACTCGAGATCGAGCCCGCTTCCCCTGCATTGACTCCCCAGAGCCATCCCCAGTTCCCCATCAAACACGACCTGAGGCTTGACTATCCCTTAAGGCAACTCCATAGGTTCCCCGAGAACAACGGCGCCAAGTCTAGAGTAGAGACCAAGTTCAGCAGAGCAACTCGAGACTGCTCCGTGTACCCCAAATTGCCTCTCGAGATGATAGCTGATTCCCTGGCTTAGACTCAAGACGTAGGCCACCTTTTCCACAAGCCCCTCAAGAGGAGGCTTCTCTCAGCAATAAGGTATGACGGAGGGACCCCTGAGATTGCTGCCTCAATGGGCATATACACCGAGAAGCCCTTAGACTCGAAAGGAGGCCGGGTTTCCTTGCAGTGGCTTGAATACAGTCTAGTCTTTCATCTCACAAGGTTGAAGGATGTCCTGCACCAACCTTTGTGGGAGTCCCTATAGAAAGCCCTAGGTCCCCGACTCCTTTCGACGGAATGCCTCACATGCCTCTGACGTGACCCCGAGAGGCACGCAGCAGAGCTCACGCTTCAAAATTTGACGGAGCCTGACGTCCTCTTGAACATTGACAGGAATCCCAGTATCCCCTGTGGCTACTGGAAAGGGACCCTGGGTCTCCCGACTCAACCTCGAGAAGCGTCCCTTTTGCCCTGCCAAACCTCGAAGAGACTCCTGAGGTGTCCCTCGTAACTCGACAGGAGGCCTGACTTCGTTGAACAAACACGAGGGTTGAAGGGCCATCCCCCCCGTAAGTCGAGAATGTACCCCAGGTCCCCGCCGCAACTCGAGAAAAACCATGAGACTTCCCCTCCAAGCGAGATAGGGCCCGATACCCCTGCACCTGCAAGCAGAGCAATTCCCCGTGAGCCCCCTGAAACATGTCAGGAGCCTCGACTAGCTTGATGGATGTCGAGACAGTCCGCAAAAACACTAGTCACAAAGTGGAGAGGGACTCTGATGACCACACCATTGCATTGCGAATGAGCTCCATTGGGCCCCCAAATCAAATCGAGATGCGGCCCGCTTCCCCAGCATTGGACTCGCAGAGCCAACCCCCGTTCCCCATCAAACACGACCTGAGGCTTGACTCCCTTAGGCAACTCCAGAGGTTCCCCGAGAACAACGGGCCAAGTCCTAGAGGAGTACCAAGTATGCAGCAGAGCAACTCGAGAACGTGCTCCGTGTACCCCAAATTGCCTCGAGATGAGAGCTGATTCCCCTGGCTTAGCACTCAAGACGTAGGCCACCTATTCCACAAGCCCCTCAAGATGAGGCTTCTTCTCAGCAATAGGGTATGCGGATGAGGGACCCTGAGATTGCTGCCTCAATGGGCATATACACCGAGAAGCCCTGACTCGAAAGTGGCCGGGTTTCCTTGCAGTGGCTTGAATAACAGTCTTAGTCTTTCATCCTCACAAGGTGAAAGAGGCAATGTCTGCACCACCTGTGGAGGTCCCTAAGAAAGCCCGAGGTCCCTGACTCCTTTCGACGGAATGCCTCACATGCCTCTGACACCCGCGAGAGGCACGCAGAGCCTCGCTGACCTGCAAGAAGTTTGACCGAGGAGCTCAGTGCTCCTCTTGAACATTGACAGGAATCCCAGTATCCCTGTGGCTACTGGAAAGGGACCCTGGGTCTCCCGACTCACCTCGAGAAGCGTCCCTTTTGCCCTGCCAAGCCTCGAAGAGACTCCTGAGGTGTCCCTCGTAACTCGACAGGAGTCCTGACTTCGTTGAACAAAAACGAGGGTTGAAGGGCCATCCCCGCCGTAAGTCGAGAATGTACCCCAGGTCCCCGCCGCAACTCGAGAAAAACCATGAGACTTCCCCCTCCAAGCGAGATGAGGCCCGATTCCCCTGCACTGCATGCAGAGCAATTCCGTGAGCCCCCTGAAACATGTCAGGAGCCTCGACTTGCTTGATGGATGTCGAGACAGTCCGCAAAAACACTGTCACAAGTAGAGAGGGACCCTGAGGTCACACCAGCATCGCGAAGGAGCTCCATGGGCCCCAAATCAACTCGAGATGAGGCCCGCTTCCCCTGCATTGACTCCAGAGCCATCCCCCGTTCCCCATCAAACACGACCTGAGGCTTGACTCCCTTTAGGCAACTCCAGAGGTTCCCCGAGAACAACGGGCCAAGTCTAGAGGAGTACCAAGTTCAGCAGAGCAACTCGAGGACTGCTCCGTGTACCCCAAATTGCCTCGAGATGAGAGCTGATTCCCTGGCTTAGACTCAAGACGTAGGCCACCTTTCCACAAGCCCCTCAAGAGGAGGCTTCTCTCAGCAATAGGTATGAGGGAGGGACCCTGAGATTGCTGCCTCAATGGGCATATACACCGAGAAGCCCTGACTCGAAAGGAGGCCGGCTTTCCTTGCAGTGGCTTGAATACAGTCTAGTCTTTCATCTCACAAGGTGAAGGGATGTCTGCACCACCTGTGGAGTCCCTAGAGAAAGCCCTAGGTCCCCGACTCCTTTCGACGGAATGCCTCACATGCCTCTGACACCTCGAGAGGCACGCAGAGCTCACTGCTTCAAAATTTGACGGAGCCTGACTCCTCTTGAACATTGACAGGAATCCCAGTATCCCTGTGGCTACTGGAAAGGGACCCTGGGTCTCCCGACTCACCTCGAGAAGCGTCCCTTTTGCCCTGCCAAGCCTCGAAGAGACTCCTGAGGTGTCCCTCGTAACTCGACAGGAGTCCTGACTTCGTTGAACAAACACGAGGGTTGAAGGGCCATCCCCGCCGTAAGTCGAGAATGTACCCCAGGTCCCCGCCGCAACTCGAGAAAAACCATGAGACTTCCCCCTCCAAGCGAGATGAGGCCCGATTCCCCTGCACTGCATGCAGAGCAATTCCGTGAGCCCCCTGAAACATGTCAGGAGCCTCGACTTGCTTGATGGATGTCGAGACAGTCCGCAAAAACACTGTCACAAGTAGAGAGGGACCCTGAGGTCACACCAGCATCGCGAAGGAGCTCCATGGGCCCCAAATCAACTCGAGATGAGGCCCGCTTCCCCTGCATTGACTCCAGAGCCATCCCCCGTTCCCCATCAAACACGACCTGAGGCTTGACTCCCTTTAGGCAACTCCAGAGGTTCCCCGAGAACAACGGGCCAAGTCTAGAGGAGTACCAAGTTCAGCAGAGCAACTCGAGGACTGCTCCGTGTACCCCAAATTGCCTCGAGATGAGAGCTGATTCCCTGGCTTAGACTCAAGACGTAGGCCACCTTTCCACAAGCCCCTCAAGAGGAGGCTTCTCTCAGCAATAGGTATGAGGGAGGGACCCTGAGATTGCTGCCTCAATGGGCATATACACCGAGAAGCCCTGACTCGAAAGGAGGCCGGGTTTCCTTGCAGTGGCTTGAATACAGTCTAGTCTTTCATCTCACAAGGTGAAGGGATGTCTGCACCACCTGTGGAGTCCCTAGAGAAAGCCCTAGGTCCCCGACTCCTTTCGACGGAATGCCTCACATGCCTCTGACACCTCGAGAGGCACGCAGAGCTCACTGCTTCAAAATTTGACGGAGCCTGACTCCTCTTGAACATTGACAGGAATCCCAGTATCCCTGTGGCTACTGGAAAGGGACCCTGGGTCTCCCGACTCACCTCGAGAAGCGTCCCTTTTGCCCTGCCAAGCCTCGAAGAGACTCCTGAGGTGTCCCTCGTAACTCGACAGGAGTCCTGACTTCGTTGAACAAACACGAGGGTTGAAGGGCCATCCCCGCCGTAAGTCGAGAATGTACCCCAGGTCCCCGCCGCAACTCGAGAAAAACCATGAGACTTCCCCCTCCAAGCGAGATGAGGCCCGATTCCCCTGCACTGCATGCAGAGCAATTCCGTGAGCCCCCTGAAACATGTCAGGAGCCTCGACTTGCTTGATGGATGTCGAGACAGTCCGCAAAAACACTGTCACAAGTAGAGAGGGACCCTGAGGTCACACCAGCATCGCGAAGGAGCTCCATGGGCCCCAAATCAACTCGAGATGAGGCCCGCTTCCCCTGCATTGACTCCAGAGCCATCCCCCGTTCCCCATCAAACACGACCTGAGGCTTGACTCCCTTTAGGCAACTCCAGAGGTTCCCCGAGAACAACGGGCCAAGTCTAGAGGAGTACCAAGTTCAGCAGAGCAACTCGAGGACTGCTCCGTGTACCCCAAATTGCCTCGAGATGAGAGCTGATTCCCTGGCTTAGACTCAAGACGTAGGCCACCTTTCCACAAGCCCCTCAAGAGGAGGCTTCTCTCAGCAATAGGTATGAGGGAGGGACCCTGAGATTGCTGCCTCAATGGGCATATACACCGAGAAGCCCTGACTCGAAAGGAGGCCGGGTTTCCTTGCAGTGGCTTGAATACAGTCTAGTCTTTCATCTCACAAGGTGAAGGGATGTCTGCACCACCTGTGGAGTCCCTAGAGAAAGCCCTAGGTCCCCGACTCCTTTCGACGGAATGCCTCACATGCCTCTGACACCTCGAGAGGCACGCAGAGCTCACTGCTTCAAAATTTGACGGAGCCTGACTCCTCTTGAACATTGACAGGAATCCCAGTATCCCTGTGGCTACTGGAAAGGGACCCTGGGTCTCCCGACTCACCTCGAGAAGCGTCCCTTTTGCCCTGCCAAGCCTCGAAGAGACTCCTGAGGTGTCCCTCGTAACTCGACAGGAGTCCTGACTTCGTTGAACAAACACGAGGGTTGAAGGGCCATCCCCGCCGTAAGTCGAGAATGTACCCCAGGTCCCCCCGCAACAACTCGAGAAAAACCATGAGACTTCCCCCTCCAAGCGAGATGAGGCCCGATTCCCCTGCACTGCATGCAGAGCAATTCCGTGAGCCCCCTGAAACATGTCAGGAGCCTCGACTTGCTTGATGGATGTCGAGACAGTCCGCAAAAACACTGTCACAAGTAGAGAGGGACCTGAGGTCACACCAGCATCGCGAAGGAGCTCCATGGGCCCCAAATCAACTCGAGATGAGGCCCGCTTCCCCTGCATTGACTCCAGAGCCATCCCCCGTTCCCCATCAAACACGACCTGAGGCTTGACTCCCTTTAGGCAACTCCAGAGGTTCCCCGAGAACAACGGGCCAAGTCTAGAGGAGTACCAAGTTCAGCAGAGCAACTCGAGGACTGCTCCGTGTACCCCAAATTGCCTCGAGATGAGAGCTGATTCCCTGGCTTAGACTCAAGACGTAGGCCACCTTTCCACAAGCCCCTCAAGAGGAGGCTTCTCTCAGCAATAGGTATGAGGGAGGGACCCTGAGATTGCTGCCTCAATGGGCATATACACCGAGAAGCCCTGACTCGAAAGGAGGCCGGGTTTCCTTGCAGTGGCTTGAATACAGTCTAGTCTTTCATCTCACAAGGTGAAGGGATGTCTGCACCACCTGTGGAGTCCCTAGAGAAAGCCCTAGGTCCCCGACTCCTTTCGACGGAATGCCTCACATGCCTCTGACACCTCGAGAGGCACGCAGAGCTCACTGCTTCAAAATTTGACGGAGCCTGACTCCTCTTGAACATTGACAGGAATCCCAGTATCCCTGTGGCTACTGGAAAGGGACCCTGGGTCTCCCGACTCACCTCGAGAGAAGCGTCCCTTTTTCCCTGCCAAGCCTCGTAGAGTGACTGCCTGCAAGGAGCGTTGTCCCTTCGTATCATCTTGACGAGGTAGTCTGCTGACTCCGTTGAACCAAACACAGAGGTGAAGGTCCTTGCTCCCGCACGAAAGTCGAGTGAATGTTACCCCGGGTACCCCGTGCGCAACTCGTAGAAAAAGCATCTCGGGATCGCACTTCGCCCTCCTAGCTGAGGATAAGGCGCCCAATTCCCTCTGTCTAAGTGCATGGCAGAGCATTCCGTGAGCCCCTGAAACATGTCAGGAGCCTCTGCATTTGTTGATGGTTGTCGAGGACAGTCTCCGCAAATAGCACTGTCACAGTAGTAGAGAGTGGTACCATCAGAGGTCACACTGCATAGCGAAGGAGTGTATTAGGGCCCCAAATCAAATAGAGATGAGGTCCCGCTGATCCCGTGTATTGCTCTCACGAGCCCATTCCCATGTTCGCCATCTTACACGACTGAGAGTGGCGCTTGTGCTCCTTTTAGCAACTCTCAGCGCGTTCCCGAGTAACAACAGGCGCCAAGTCTAGTGGCAGTAGCAAGTTCGTAGCAGGGCCACAACGTCGAGAACTGCTGCCGAATGTACCCCAAGAAATCTATAGCAATCTCGAGCACATTATGTGATGTAGCTGATTACTTAGTGCTTGTAGCCTCAAGACGCAGGCCAGCGTTTTCAACAATGACCTCAAAGAGCGTCGGCTTTCTCTCAAGCAATAGGTATGCGACGAGGTACCCATGTGATTGCCCTGCATCTCAAATGGGAATTTCCACCGTGTTAAGACCTGTCTCGAACGAAGGCCGCGGATTTCCTTGAATGTCGTTTGAATATCAGGTCTAGTCTTTCATCTTCACAAGGGGAAGGGATGTCTGCACCACTCCTGTTGTGGAATGTCCTAGATGGAAGCCCTCAGCGCTCACTCCCGACTCCTGTTCGACGGGAATGCTCTCTACAAATGCCTATTGACTACCTCGACGGAGGAAAACACAGCAGACGTCTCAGACTGCTTTCCACAAATCTTGTGTCGGATGCGTCGGACCTCCGCTTTGAACCATTGACTAGTAATCCCAGTATCCCTGTGGCTTACTTTGAAAGAGTGGGACTCCCTGGTGTATCCTGATTCACCTTCCGTGAAGCGGCCACTTTTGTTCGCCTGCTCAAGCCTCTGCGAAGCGACTTCACTGAGGTGGTCCCTCGTAACTGCGACAGGAGTCCTGACGCTGTTCGTTGAACAAACACGAGGGTTGAAGGCCATCCCCGCCCCGTAAGTACGAGAATGTACCCAGAGTCCCCGCCGACAAACTCGAAAAACAACATGAGACTTCTCCCCTCCAAGCGAGATGAGGCCGATTCCCTGCACTGCATGCAGAGCAATTCTGTCACCAGTGAGCCCCCTGAAAACATGTCAGGAGCCTCGATTGCTTGATGGATGTCGAGACAGTCCGCAAAAACACTGTTCAACAAGTAGAGAGGGGTACCCTGAGGTCACAACCAGCATTGCGCGAAGGAGCTACTCATGGGCCCCAAATCAACTCGAGATGAGGCCCGCTTCCCCTGCATTGACTTCCATAGAGGACATCCCCCCGTTCCACATGCAAGAACACGACCTGAGGCTTGACTCCCTTTAGGCTAAACTCCCAGGTTCCCCGAGACTCCAAGGCCAAGTCTAGAGGAGTACCAAGTTCAAGCAAGAGCAACTCGAGGACTGCTCTCAGTGTACCCCAAATTGCCTCGAGATTGAGAGCTGATTAACCTGCATAGACTCAAGAGAAGTAGGCCAAACCTTTACCACAAGCCCTCAAGTGGAGGCTTCTCTCAGCAATAGGTAAAACCAAAATGACGGAGGAAATGTCCCTGAGATTGCTGCCTCACATGGGCATATACACCGAGAAGCCCTGACTCGAAAGGAGGCCGGGTTTCCTTGCAGTGGCTTGAATACAGTCTAGTCTTTCATCTGCACAAGGTGAAGGATGTCTGCACCACCTGTGGGAGTCCCTAGAGAAAGCCTAGGTCCAAGCCGACTCCTTTCGACGGAATGCCTCACATTGCCTCTGACACCTCGAGAGGCAAGCACGCAGAGCTCACTGCTATCAAAATTTGACGGAGCTGACTCCTCTTGAACATTGACAGGAATCCCAGTATCCCTGTGGCTACTGGAAAGGGACCTGGGTCTCCCGACTCACCTCGAGAAGCGTCCCTTTTGCCCTGCCAAGCTCGAAGAGACTCTGAGGTGTCCCTCGTAACTCGAACAGGAGTCCTGACTGCGTCGTTGAACAAACACGAGGGTTGAAGGGCCATCCCCGCCGTAAGTCGAGAATGTTAACCCCCAGGTCCCCGCCGCAACTCGAGAAATAACCATGAGACTTTCCCCTCCAAGCGAGCATGAGTGCCCCAGATTCCCTGCACTGCATGCAGAGCAATTCCCCCCGTGAGCCCCCTGAAACATGTCAGGAGCCTCGACAATGCTTGATGGATGTCGAGACAGTCCGCAAAAAAACACTGCTCACAAGTAGAGAGGGACCCCCAAGGTCAGACCAGTCATCTTCGTGCACGAGACATCACGCGAAAGGAGCTCCACATGGGGAGCCCAAATCAACTCGAGATGACGGGCCCGCTTCCCCTGCATTGACTCCTAGAGCCATCCCCCGTTCCCCATCAAACACGACCTTGAGGCTTGACTCCCTTTAGGCAAACTCCAGAGGTTACCCGAGAACAACGGGCTCAAGTCTAGAGGAGTACCAAGTTCAGCAGAGCAACTCGAGGACTGCATCCGAGTGTACCCCAAATTGCCTCGAGATGAGAGCTGATTCCCTGGCTTAGACTCAAGTACGTAGGCCTACCTTTCCACAAAGCCCTCAAGAGGAGGCTTCTTCAGCAATAGGTATGAGGGAGGGACCCGAGATTGCTGCCTCAATGGGCATATACACCGAGAAGCCCTGACTGCGAAACAGGAGGGCCGGGTTTCCTTTGCAGTGGCTTGAATACAGTCTAGTCTTTCATCTCACAAGGTGAAGGGATGTCTGCACCACCTGTGGAAAGTCCCTAGAGCTAAAGCCCTAGTCCCCGACTCCTTTCGACGGAATGCCTCACATGCCTCTGACACCTCGAGAGGCTCGCAGAGCTCACTGCTTCAAAATTTGACGGAGCCTGACTCCTCTTGAACATTGACAGGAATCCCAGTATCCCTGTGGCTACTGGAAAGGGACCCTGGGGGTCTCCTTTCGACTCACCTCGAGAAGCGTCCCTTTTGGCCCTGCCAAGCCTCGAAGAGACTCCTGAGGTGTCCCTCGTAACTCGACAGGAGTCCTGACTTCGTTGAACAAACACGAGGGTTGAAGGGCCATCCCCAAGCCGTAAGTCGAGAATGTACCCCAGGTCCAAACCGCCGCGCAAACTAGAGCGAGAAAAAAATTCCATGAGACTTCCCCCTCCAAGCGAAGATGAGGCCCGATTCCCCTGCACTGCAATGCAGAGCAATTCCGTGAGCCCCACTGAATACATGTCAGGAGCCTCGACTTGCTTGATGGATGTCTGAGACAGTCCGCAAAAACAACTGTCACAATCTAGAGAGGGACCCTGACCGGTCACACCAGAATCGTGTCGAGAAGGAGCTCCAATGGGCCCCAAATTCAAATCACTCGAGAATGAGGCCTCGTTTACTCATCCTGCCTGCTTGACTCCAGAGCCATCCCGTTCCCCATCAAACACGACCTGAGGCTTGACTCCCTTTAGTTGCAAATACTCCAGAGGTTCCCCGAGAGAGTCAACGGGGCCAAGTCTAGAGGAGTACCAAAGTTCAGCATGAGAGAGCAACTCTGAGGACTGCTCCAGTGTACCCCAAATTGCCTCGAGATGAGAGCTGATATCCCGTGGCTTAGACTCAAGACGTAGGCCCGCACACCTTTCCACAAAGCCCCTCAGAGGAGGCTTCTACCTCAGCAATAGGTATGAGGGAGGGACCCTGAGGATTGCTGCCTCAATGGGCATATACACCGAGAAGCCCTGACTCGAAAGGAGGCCGGGTTTCAGTGCAGTGGCTTGAATACAGGTCTTAGTCTTTCATCTCACAAGGTGAAAGGGATGTAGCTGCACCACCTGTGGAGTCCCTAGAGAAAGCCCTAGGTCCCCGACTCCTTTCGACGGAATGCCTCACATGCCTCTGACACCCTCGAGAGGCACGCAGAGCTCACTCTGCTTCAAAATTTGACGGAGCCTGACTCATCTCTTGAACATTGACAGGAATTTCCCAGTATCCCTGTGGCTACTGGAAAAAGGGACCCTGGGTCTCCCCCCCGACTCACCTCGAGAAGCATCCCTTTGCACTGCCAAGCCTCGAAGAGACTCTGAGGTGTCACTCGTAACTC
>JAJLRB010002481.1:0-19035 GCA_020976825.1 Odocoileus hemionus | reverse complement strand
TTGCAATCTGGGGCTGCATTGTAACCAGAGATCCCATTACTTTTCCTCAAAATTGGCACATTATTATTACTGATTCACAAGATTGATGTTTTAATATGCCTTTACATCCTTAAGACCAGGAGAGACTAACTTTCTCTCTCCCTTTTCCTAATCATATCGGGCCTCATAAATGATTTCAGTAGACTATGTTACCTCATGGTATGCTTAAAAGTCCTGCTACTGATGCTGCTAAGTCACTTCAGTCGTGTCCTACTCTATGCGACCCCATAGCTGTCAGCCCACCAGGCTTCGCTATCCCTGAGATTCTCCAGACAAGAGTACTGAAATGCGGTTCCATTGCCCTCTCCATGACAGTCCTAGCATTTGTCAAAATTTTGCAGCCAAGGCTTCACGTCCTATGTGACAAAAATTCCCTCATGCATATATCATTAATAATACACAATAGCAACAAAACTGAGAAAGTTTATTTTTGACACTGAATGGCTATCATATACTTTAGACTCCAGTGAAAACTGAGGAAAATAAAATCTTTATTGAAATTGCAAAACCGGTACTTGATTCACGTGTAGTAAAGGATAGGTTAACTTGTTAAAATATATATATATATATATATATATATTTTTCGGAATTCCAGTTCTGCCTTTGAAATAAAAGTAGGCCTAAGAAGAAACCTTAAGTTAACTCTTATCATGTCCTTGGCATATGCATCCCACTGTATCTAGGACTCCAGCAATGAGCAAATTGGTGGAGCCCAAAATAAATAAATAAACAAAAAGATATTTTAAATTTCATAAGGGGAACTATGTCTATGTATCTAAAATTATCTATGTCTCAATGTATGTTTTCGTTTTTAGATAGTTTGGAATTAATGGGCTCTATTTGGATTCAGCTTTACATGAACTGAAGGGTGTTCAAAGTTGGGTAAAATGTTTATTAAATTGTGAAAGTAATTTCAATATAATTATTTGTTAATCTAGTAGGGATATGTCTTGAGTCATCAACATTATATAATACTTTTTTTATGCCTTGATTTGGGGTAAGATACGATTGTCAAACAAAAGGTAATCTTTTATGTATATATATATATATATATATATATATATATGAATACTTTTAGATAAGCTCTATTAAAAAAATTGTATTTTTGCTAAAATGATCTATTCTCTATTATCTGGAGTGGTCTCTTGGAATTAGAGTGACTTAGGTTGTGGAGTTGTGCTGAACTAAGTAGTAGAAGTTTGTTGAATGGCTGGGTCATTTCGAAATGAATTAGGATTTTAAAGCATTAATTGCTGAACATTGGCTTACACTTCTAAGGGGATTTTCTTGCAGAAGAGCTGAAGAGATTTTGAGCTGTTAATGAATATAAATATATATTTGTACTGGAATGGATGTATATACAATACATTATGATTTGATAAATATGTTCAATGATCTGTACAATGCTAACATACAAGATATTTCATGGTTGCTATAGAAAAGTGAAATATAGTCCAGAGGAACACGAAGTTCAGCACACCAACTCAAGGAAAGATACGGGTACACCAAATCATCTCGAGATGAGAGCTGATTCCCTAATTTTGACTCAAGAGCAATGCAACTTTCCACAAGCACCTCAACAGGAGGCCTCTCTTAGCTATAGGTATGTGAGAGGGACCCTGAGTTTGCTGCCTCAAGTGGAATGAACACCGAGTTGCCGTGACTCGAAATATGGCCTGATTTCCCTCCAGTGACTTGAATGCAGGCTAGTCTTCCATCTCCCAAGATGAAGGGATGTGTGAATGCCCTGTGGGAGACTTTAGAGAAAGCCCTAGTTCCCCGTGTCATTTCGACAGGAGGCCTCACATCCCCTTGAAAATTCGAGAGGAACTTGGAGTTCAATGCGTCAAAAGGACAACAAGCCTGACTCTGCTTAAATATTGATAGGAATCCGACAATCACTGTGGGAGCTGAACGGGACACTGGGTCTCAAGTCTCACCTCAAGAGGCATCCCTATTGCCCTGCCAAGCCTCGATGAGAATCTCGAGGTGTCCCCTCGCAACTAGACATGAGTCCTGACTTTGCTGAACAAACTCGAGTTTTGAAGGGCCATCCAAGTCCTAACTCGAGAATATACCCCAGGTTCCCACCGCAACTCGACAAAAGATCACGAGACTTCCCCCTCGCTGCCAGATGAGGCCCGATTCCCCTGCATTGCATGCAGAGCAATTCCGTGTTCCCCATCAAACATGAAAGGAGTCTGGATTCCCTGGATGGAACTTCAGAGAGTCCCCAAGAACACTGTCACAAGTCTAGAGGGTCCGTGATGTCACCGTAGCAACAAAAAAGGGCTCTGTGTTCGGCAAATTGCCTCGAGATGAGTCCAGATTCCCCTGCATGTGCTCCAGAGCCATCCGAATTCCCCATCAAACACGAGAAGTGGCTTGACTTCCTTTAAACAACAAACAGAGTATCCCCTGAGAACACCGTCCAAAGTCCAGAGGAACACCAAGTTCAGCAGAGAGCAACTCTTTAAGACAAAACTGCTTAGTCCCCCTTCCCCGTTCTTGAGATATGGATTGTCTCCTGCCCTTGTGACTAGTATTACTCCTTGTTCCCTTGGTAACCGTTACAGTTTGTTTGGTTTGCTGAACTCTATCATTCCTGAAAGAAGTTTCTTGTACTGCAGCCTGTATATACTCATAGAAAAATCATTAAAGCACCTTTGCTCCACTAGAGATTAGATCCCCGGGTCTTTTTTTGTCTCTCTCTCTCTCTTTTCTCGCTCTCTATCTTTTTCGGGGCTGACTCTCTGGAGCGTGGAGAGCCATCGTGCTCACATTTCTGCCCGGGCTTCTAAGACCCCCTCGAGAGGGCGCCTGTTACTTGGTGAGTTCTGCAACCCTGTGTCAAGGGACAATATTGGTCCTCTGTGTAAACCAAGGGATATCAGCCTCCTTCTCTCTTTTCCTTTCTGATCGCCAACAGATCCGGACCACAAGCTTCCGGTCCATTAATGGACCCCAGCACATTGTGGCCAAAGGACAGGGACACTGGTATACGTGGTATATCGCGTGGAGTGACTCATGGACCTATTGAGGTCTGTAAATACTAAGGCATGGGTTAAAAGACTGGCCAGCCCCCATTATTTTTCTACTTTGCTCACCACTTCTTTACATTTTTTTTTTTTTTTTTTTTTTTTTTTTTTTTTTTTTTTTTTTTTTTTTTTTTTTTTTTTTTTTTTTTTTTTTTTTTTTTTTTTTTTTTTTTTTTTTTTTTTTTTTTTTTTTTTTTTTTTTTTTTTTTTTTTTTTTTTTTTTTTTTTTTTTTTTTTTTTTTTTTTTTTTTTTTTTTTTTTTTTTTTTTTTTTTTTTTTTTTTTTTTTTTTTTTTTTTTTTTTTTTTTTTTTTTTTTTTTTTTTTTTTTTTTTTTTTTTTTTTTTTTTTTTTTTTTTTTTTTTTTTTTTTTTTTTTTTTTTTTTTTTTTTTTTTTTTTTTTTTTTTTTTTTTTTTTTTTTTTTTTTTTTTTTTTTTTTTTTTTTTTTTTTTTTTTTTTTTTTTTTTTTTTTTTTTTTTTTTTTTTTTTTTTTTTTGGGGGGGGGGGGGGGGGGGGGGGGGGGGGGGGGGGGGGGGGGGGGGGGGGGGGGGGGGGGGGGGGGGGGGGGGGGGGGGGGGGGGGGGGGGGGGGGGGGGGGGGGGGGGGGGGGGGGGGGGGGGGGGGGGGGGGGGGGGGGGGGGGGGGGGGGGGGGGGGGGGGGGGGGGGGGGGGGGGGGGGGGGGGGGGGGGGGGGGGGGGGGGGGGGGGGGGGGGGGGGGGGGGGGGGGGGGGGGGGGGGGGGGGGGGGGGGGGGGGGGGGGGGGGGGGGGGGGGGGGGGGGGGGGGGGGGGGGGGGGGGGGGGGGGGGGGGGGGGGGGGGGGGGGGGGGGGGGGGGGGGGGGGGGGGGGGGGGGGGGGGGGGGGGGGGGGGGGGGGGGGGGGGGGGGGGGGGGGGGGGGGGGGGGGGGGGGGGGGGGGGGGGGGGGGGGGGGGGGGGGGGGGGGGGGGGGGGGGGGGGGGGGGGGGGGGGGGGGGGGGGGGGGGGGGGGGGGGGGGGGGGGGGGGGGGGGGGGGGGGGGGGGGGCTTAGTCCCCTTCCCCCGTTCTTGAGATATGGATTGTCTCCGCCCTTGGACTAGTATTACCCCTTTTCCCTTTGGAAACCGTTACAGTTTTTGTTTGCTAAACCCTTATCATTCCGAAAAGAATTTTCTTGTACTGCCCCCTGTATATACTCATAAAAAAATCTTTTAAAGCCCTTTGCTCCATAAATTAGATCCCCGGGGTCTTTTTTTTGTCTCTCTCTCCTTTTTTCTCGCCTCTATTTTTTTTGGGGGACTCTCTGGACGGGGAAGCCATCGGCTCACTTTTTCTCCCCGGTTTCTAAACCCCCAGAGGGCGCCTTTCCTTTGGGTGAGTTCGCAAACCCGTGTCAGGACAATTTTGGTCCTCTGTGTAAAAAGGGATATCAGCCCCCTTTTCTCTTTTTTTCCTTTCTGTGCCAACCCCGGCCAAATTTCCGTCTTAAGGGGCCCAGCACTTTGGGGCCAAAAGGGAAGGGGACACGGGTATACGGGGGATATCCGTGGAGTGAAATGACTATTGAGGTCTGTAAATATAAGGCATGGGTTAAAAGACTGGCCACCCCCTTATTTTTCTATTTTGCTCACCATTTCTTACATTTGGGATTTGTTTTCACGCCAGTGAATAAGGCTTCCTTAAAACAGTAGTAAACATAACTAGTTCCTGAAAAAATGCAGTTTTGACTTTGAATTTCCTCGGGCAAAGAAGATTTTTTAAAGGGCACCCAAAGAAAAAAATTTTTCCCATTGATCTCACCTATTGCCTTTTATTAAGCTTCATTCTGCCACAAAAATTGTATATTCTAGCCCTTCCCAAAATTTTCGAAACGACAAAAACATTTTATATACATATAAATTAAATGATTAAACTTTACAAAAGGCTCAATAAAACAATAAAAAAATTCTAAAAAATTTTTTGCTACCCCTTCCGTTGCTCCAAATGCTTCTCCTTGCAACATCCAACCCAAAATGTCTCTTGGTTGGGAACCCAAAATGAAAAAGTTACCTTAAATTTTAGAGATGAAGTGCAAAATTTCCCATCTGTAATCGGAGAAGAACCAAAAAAAAAACCCAAGCTAAGAAACTCCTTGCTTATGAGAATGCAATCAGAAAGTAAAAAGTGCTTTACTGCAACTTTCAGACAGGATTTTATTGATTTTTAAAAAGGTTTGTCACAATCTGGATCAAAAATTTAAAAAGATGCAAATACTACTGAACAATGCTACAACCTTTAAAAAGGGAACAAAAGGGGGCTTTTGTGGAGTAAATCCCGTTTGAAAAGGGACTCCCCTAAAAAGGGGCTAATAAAAGCTTCCAAAAATTTCCCCTTTTTGGGCCAAGAGGAAAGCACGGGGCCAAAAGACAAAAATTTAAATTTGTATTAAAAGGAAAACCTATTCCAAGAAACCCCAAAAGGGGGGACCTCCCGGCCCCCTGAACAAAAAAGAGGGAAAAATTCTATCTTTTTCCCTAAACCCTCAACGTCCAGAGTGCTCCCATTAATTACCAGCCCTAAATGTGTTTTCCTTTACCCTTAAGATCCCTTCTAGAGTCCTACGGGTTTTTTGGACCCTGCCGCCAAAAACCTTCAGGTTTTTTAGGGGCTGATCAAATTTGGCTTTTAAAAGGAAATTATTTTCGGGTGAATAATTGATTCAATTATAAAGGGAAATTCAAATTATATGTACTCAGATTTTTTTGGCAATTCAAAGGGGGACAAAATTTCTCAATTCTTCATTTCCCTTAATTTTATTTAGCCTCTCCCAATGTGGGGAAGGGCAGATTTGGTAAACAGATAAAAATCAATGCTTATGGACATCTTGTTATTTAAATATTCTGACCAACTATAAAATCAAAATTAACGGAAAAATACTTTCTAGACCCCTCAGCAATGGTCTAATATTTCTTTTTAAAGTTTTTTTAGAAATCCTGCCAATACAAAAGGTCCTTGCCAAATTGCAGGACTTCTCAACCCAATTACTTATTTTTTTTAAAAATATTAAAATCTACACATAGGATAGGCAAAAGGAAACCCACAACATTAAGACTTAGTGATAGATGACCCCTTAAACTATGGAAGCGTCTTAAAATTATGCAATGGAAAATCAATATACATTCCACATTTTTCCTAGGGCCACAGCCATTTTACAAACAAAATAGTTATTAAAAAAATGGAGAAAATTTATCCCCCCCTATTTAGACAAAGCAATGGCCCCTTATGAAAAAATAATTACAAGCACGAAGAACTTTAACACAAAATTTAAAAGGAAACGATTGGAAAAATCTTGCTTTTTAAAACCCCCTTTTTTTTGTTATACAAAGGAAAATACAAATGGTCTCTTAACAGAGTTTAAAAATGATAATCCTTTTTTTGCAATCTGGGCTGCATTAACCAGAGATCCCTTTACTTTCCTCAAAATTGGGCCATTATTATTACTGTTTCACGGGATTGAGTTTTAATTCCTTTCATCCTTAAACCAGGAGAGATAATTTTTTTTTTCCCCCCCCTTTTTCTAATCAACGGCCTCATAAATGATTTCATAACTATTTACCTCAGGGTACTAAAAGTCCTGCACTATGCGCTAATCCTTCAGTCGGTCCTACCTATGCCCCCCATAGCTGTCACCCACCAGTTTCGCAAACCCTGAGAATTCTCCAAAAAGAGTACGAAATGGGTTCCTTTCCCTCTCCATGACAGCCCTAGCATTTGTAAAAATTTTGCACCCAAGGCTTCACGTCCTATTGACAAAAATTCCCCATGCAAACTTAATATAACAAAGCAAAAAAACTGAGAAAGTTTTTTTTTGGAACTGAATGGCTATCAAATTAACTCCATGAAAACTGGGGAAAAAAACTTATTAAAATTGAAAAAACCGGGGTACTTGATAGTGTAGAAAGGAAAAGGTTAACTTTTTTAAATATAAAATTTTAAAATATATTTATTTTTTGGAAACCCCAGTTCTGCCTTTGAAATAAAAGTAGGCCAAAGGGGAAAACCTTAATTAATCTATCAGGCCCTTTGGGCATACATCCCACTGATCTGGGACTCCAGCAATGAGAAATTTTGGTGGCCCCCAAAAATAAATAAATAAACAAAAAATTTTTAAATTTCAAAAGGGGGAACTATGTCTATTATCAAAAAAATTTCTATGTCTAAATATGTTTTCTTTTTTAGAATTTGAATTTTAATGGGCTCTATTTGGATTAGCTTACAAAACGAAGGTTTAAAATTTTGGGAAAAAAGTTTTTTAAAATTTAAAAATAATTCAAAAAAATTTTATTTTTTAAATCTAGTGGGGATATGTCTTGAGTCTCAACATTATATAATATTTTTTTTTATCCCTTGATTTGGGGTAAGATACGTTTTGTCAAAAAAAGGGGTAATTTTAGTATATAAAATTTTATTAATTATATATATATAATACTTTTGAAAAGCTCTATTAAAAAAAATGTTTTTTTTTAAAAATAAACTATTCTCTTTTTATCTGGATGGTCTCTTGGAATTAGGTGATTTAAAGGTTGGGGAGTTGTGCAAACAAAAGTAGTAAAAGGTTTTTTGAATGGTGGGTATTTGAAATGAATTGGATTTTAAACTTTAAATTGCTGAACTTTGGCTTACACTTCAAGGGGGGATTTTTTGCGAAGAGCTGAAAAATTTTTGATGTTAATGAATAAAATATATATTTGTACGGAATGGATGTATTAAAAAACATTATGATTTGAAAATATGTTAAATTTTCTGTACAATGCTAAAAAAAAAAGATATTTCGGTTCTATAGAAAAGTGAAATTATCCAAGGAACACGAAGTTCACCCACCAACTCAAGGAAAGATACGGGTACAAAAAAACATTCGAGATGAGAGCTGATTCCCAAATTTTGATCAAGACAATAAACTTTCCACAAGCCCCAACAGGAGCCTCTCTTAGCTAAGGTATGGAAGGGCCCCCTGATTTTTGCTGCCTCAAGGGGAATGAACACCGAGTTCCCGGGCCCCCGAAATATGGCCGATTTCCCCCCCATACTTGAATGCGGCTAGTCTTTTCCATCTCCCAAATAAGGGAGTGTGAATGCCCCTGTATAGACTTTAGAGAAAGCCTGTTCCCCGTGGTCATTTCGAACAGGAGGCCTCACATCCCCTTGAAAATTCCGAGAGGAAAACTTGGAGTTCAATGTCGTCAAAAAAGGACATTACAAGCCTGAACTCCGCTAAATATTGTTAGGAATCCGACAATCAATGTGGGAGCTGAAACGTGACAACTCTGGTCCTCATCTCACCTCAAGAGGCATCCCATAGCCCCTGCGCAAGGCCTCGATTGAGAATCTCGAGTGTCCCTCGCAACTAGACATGAGTCCTGACTTTTGCTGAACAAACTCGAGTTTGAAGGGCCATCCGAAGTCCTTACTCGCAGAATATACCCCCAGGGTGTTTCCCACTGCGAACCTCGTGGACTAAAGGGAACACGTGAGCTTCTCCCCTGGTACACTGACAGAGTGAGGTGCCCGAATTCCCATGCATTGCATCTGAGTTCCCAATCTTGTCTGAGCAGAATTCATTCCAGTGTTCACTCTAGCACAGAACAATAAAAGGAAGTCTACGGATTCCCTGGATGTAACTTCAGTGAGTCCCCAAAGAACACTGTTACACAAGTTCTAGATGGGATTCCACTGATGTCACACGGTGAGTCAAAGGCTTTAGTACAGTAGCAACAAGTAAGGGTCATCGTGATCGGAAAATTGCCTCTGAGAATGAGTAGCTAGATTCACCTGCCATATGTGCTCGACTCAGTAGAGCCATGCACCGAATGTCTTGCCCACTAGCAAACGTGGCGAGGAATGAGGTCCTTGACATCCTTTAAATGAACAACAGAGTATCCCCGGAGGAACCTCCGTCCACTAAGTCCACTGGTAGGATCATAACTCCAAGTTCAGCCGAGCAACTCTCTTAAGACCAAAGACTGCCTTAGATCCCCTCCTTCCCTGTTTTCTTAAGATATGGAGTTGTCCTCCTGACCTTCGTGACTATAGTAGCTACCTTGTTTCGCATCTCGGTTACTCCGTGTTACGAGTTTGTTTTGGTTTTGCTGAACTCCTATTCATTCCCGGAAAGAAGTTTTAACTTGCACTGGCTAGCATGTATATATATCTCATGAGCACAATCCATTAAAGCAGCCTTTGCTCCAATAGAAGATTAGGTAACCGGGTCACTTATTGTTTGTCTGTCCTCTCTCTTTTTTCCTTCTTCGCTTTGGCTAATCTTATCTTCGGGCTGGTTCTCTCAGCCTTGCTATGTTCTAAATCCAAGCTGGTAGATGTGAATCCATCAGTGCTCACATATTCCTGCCCAGGGCTGTTTAAGACCCCCTCAAGACAAGGCGTCTGTTACCTTTGGTGAGTTTCTGCTAAACCCTGTTATGTGCTAGGACAATATTGGTCCTCTTGTGTAAACCCAAGGGATAGCTAGCCTCCTTCTCTCTTTTAGATTTCTGTTCGCAAGAACTCCGGACCACAAGCCTTCCCGGTACTCATGTATTTGGAACCCTCAGCACATGTGGCGCAAAGGGACAGGGACACAAGGTATACGCGGTTATTATCGCGTGGAGTGACTCATGGACCCTATTGATGGTATGTAAATACTAAGGCATGTGGGTTGACAAATGACTGGCCCAAGACCCTCATTAATTTTCTCCTACTTTGACTCACTACACTTCTTTACACTTCAGGGATTTCTGTTTATCTCCTGCCAGCTTGAATAGAGTGCTTAGCCATTCGAAACCAAGTAGAAAGTATAGACTATCAATCGATTAGTTAAAATCGCTAGATTAATGCTCAGTTTTTGACTTATGAATTCTGCTCGGGTGTCAGGCTCACAGCAGATTAAGTGTTTAAATGAGCAAGACCAAAGAAGGTGAAAAAGTTGAAGTTTCTAGTTGATCTCAGCCTTTTTGGGCCTTTTAAAAAGTGTCATTCTCCATTCAGTATATTCTAGCCCTTCCAATATTCAGCAAAGACAAAACACATATTTATACTAAAAATTAAATGAAAAAATTTTTTAAAAAAGGTCAATAAAAAAATACAAAATATTAAAAATTTTTTTTGTACCCTTCCGGGCTGCCCCAAATGTTTCTCCTCTGCAACAGCCCAAACCCCCAAATGTTTTTGGTTGGAACCAAATAAAAATTTACCTTTTTTTTTAACAGACAAAAACCTATTTTCCCTCTGTAATCGGAGAAAAACCAAAAAAAAAAACTAAGAAAACTCTTATGAAATGCATTCAAAAGAAAAGTGCTTAGTGAATTTCAACAGGTTATTTTAAATTATATAAAGGCTTTCACAATCTGGGATCTAAAATTTAAAAAAGATAAATACCTGAAAAATGTAAAACCCTTTTTAAAAAGAGACATAAAGGGTGCTTTACATGTGGAGATAAATCCTTTTAAAGGGACGCCCTAAGAAGGAAAAAAAAAAGTTTTAAAAAATTTTCCCCTTGGTCCCACAGAGGAAAGCACTGGGCCAAAGCTAAATTTAAATTTGATATTAAAGGGAAAAACCCATTCCAAGAACTCCAAAAGGGGACCTCCCGGGCCCCCTGCAACAAAAAAGAGGGCAAATTCTTTTTTTTCCCTAAAACCCCTCAACGTCCAGCAGTGCTGCCATTAAAACCAGCCCTAAATAAGTTTTCCTTCCCCTTTTGCAGTCCCTTCTAGAGTACCACGGGAAATTTTTTGGACCCTGCCCCACAAACCTTCAGGTTTTCGGGGCTGATTATTTGGCTTTTAAAGGAAATTGTTGGGCGTGGAATAATTGATTAAATTAAAAAAAGGGGAAAATTCAAATTATATGTCAGCTAATTTTGGCAATTCAAAAGGGGGGAAAAAATTTTAAAATTACTTCATTTGCTTACACTTTATTTAGCCCTTAAAGAGGAGGGCTTTGGGAAAACAGACAAACGCTTAGGCCCTTTTTTTTTAGCCCCAAAAATTCAAATTGGTAAAAACTTCGGGCCCCTAGAAGGGGTCTTATTACTTTCGAAATTTTTTCCCCAAACCAAAAAAAAAGGTCCCTTTGCCAAATTGCAGAATTTAAACCCAAATTACTATATATTTACAAAATTTTAAATCACACATGGATAGCCAAAAGGCCAACCTCAACATTAAGATTTTATGTGAAGATCACCCCTTAAAACTCAAGAAGCGTCTTAATTATGCAATGGCAAACAATATACATTCCCTTTTTTCCCTGGGGGCCCAGCTCATTTAAAAAAAAATATTTTTAAAAAAGGGAAAAATTTATCCCCTATTTGAAAAGCAGGGCCCCCTTTATAAAGAAATAATTACAACTACAAAGAATTATAAACACAATTAAAATGGAAACATTGAAAATTTGCCTTTTTAAAAATCCCTTTTTTGTTATACAAAAGGAAATATTACAAATGGTGTCTCTTAACAATTTTAAAAAAATATAATCCTTTTTTTAAATCGGGGGGCTGCATTGTAACCAAGACCCCATTATTTTCCTAAAAATTTGGGCCTTATTATTACTGATTCACAAATTGATGTTTTAATATGCCTTTACACCCCTTACCCCAGGAGAGACTAATTTCTCTCCCCTTTTCCTAAATATGGGGGCCTCATAAATATTTCAGTAGACTATGTTACCTCAGGAGCTTAAAAGTCTGCTACTGTGTGCTAATCCTTCATCGTTCCACTTATGCCCCCCATACTGTCAGCCCACCAGGCTTCCTATCCCTAGATTCTCCGAAAAGAGTACTGAAATGGGGTTTTCCTTCCCCTTTTCCATGACAGTCCACTTTTGAAAAAATTTTGCAGCCAAGGCTTCACTCCTATGTGAAAAAAATTCCCCTCATGATATACATTAATAATACACAAAGCAACAAAACTGAGAAAGTTTATTTTTGAACTGAAGGGTTACATAACTTTGACTCGAAAAAACTGGGGAAAATAAATTTTTTTTTTAAAATTTGAAAAAACCGTACTTGATACTGTAGTAAAGGAAGGTTAACTTTTTTAAAATAAAAAATTTTTATAATATATTTTTTCGAATTCCAGTTCTCCCTTTGAAAAAAAGTAGGCCAAAAAAACCCTTAATTTAACTTTATCATGTTTTTTGGCATATGCCCCCATTTATCTAGGACCCAGCAATGAGCAAATTTTGGGGGAGCCCAAAAAAATAAATAAACAAAAAAAATTTTTTTAAAATTTAAAGGGGGAAAACTATGTCAGTATCTAAAATTATCTATGTTCAATGTTGTTTTCGTTTTTAGATATTTTTTGGAAAATGGGTTATTTGATTCAGTTTCTAATAAAGGGGTGTTCAAGTGGGTAAAAATGTTTTTTAAAATTGGGAAAAGAATTTTCAATATAATTATTTGTTAATCTAGGGGGAATGTCTTGAGTCACAACATTATATAATATTTTTTTTTATGCCTTGTTTTGGGGTAAGATCATTGCCCCAAAAAAATAATTTTTTATGTAAAATATATTAAATATAATATTTTTTTATTTTTTAGAAAAGCTTTTTAAAAAAATTGAAATTTTTGCAAAATGACTATTTCTATTTTTGGGTGGTCTCTTGGAATTAGAGTGGGTTTTGGAAAATTTGGGCAAATAAGTAGTAGAATTTTGTTGAATGGGGGTCTTTTTCGAAATGAATTGGGATTTTAAAAGCTTAATTCTGAACATGGTTTACCTTTAAGGGATTTTCTTCAGAAGAGCTGAAGAGATTTGAGCTGTTAATGAATAAAATATATATTTTTTGGAAGGGATGTATAAAAAATACATTTTTTTAAAATTTTTCAATGATCTTACAATGCAAACATAAAATTTTCATGTGCTATAGAAAAGTAAATAAGTCCAAGGAACACAAGTTCAACACCAACCAAAGGAAAGATAGGGCCCCAAATCACTCGAGAAGAGCTGTTTCCCTAATTTTGACTCAAAGAAGCAACCCCCAAAACACCCCACAGGAGCCTCTCTTAGCTAAGGTATTTTGGAGGGCCCCTGATTTCTGCCTCAAGGGGAATTTTAACACCGAGTTGCCGTGACCGAAAATGGGATTTCCCTCCAGTGACTTGAAGGGGTATCTTTCCATCTCCAAGATAAAGGGGATGTGTGAATGCCCTGTGGAGATTTTAAGAAACCCCCTATTTCCCCCGTGTCTTTGACGGGACCCTACATCCCCTTGAAAATTCAGAGGAACTTGGATTCAATGCGTCAAAAGGAAAAACAACCTGACCGCTTAAAATTGTAGACGACAATCACTGTGGGAGCTGACGGGACACTGGGTCCAAGTCTCCCCCAAAAGGCATCCCTTTTGCCCTGCCAAGCCTGTGGAATCTCGAGGTTCCCTCCAACTAACATGAGTCCTGATTTTGTAAACAAACTCGAGTTTTAAAGGGCCACCAATCCTAACTCGAGAATATACCCCAGTTCCCACCGAACCGAAAAAAAGACCGAGACTTCCCCCTCGCTGCCAGAGGGGCCCGACCCCCCCTGCATTGCACAGAGCAATTCGTTTTCCCCCACAAACATGAAAGGATCTGGATTCCCTGGATAACTTCAGAGACCCCCCAAGAACACTGTCCAAGTCTAGGGGGCTGATGTCACCGGAACAAAAAAGGGCTCTTTGTTCGGCAAATTGCCTGAGGATCCAGTTTCCCCCATGTGCTCCAGACCCATCCAAATTCCCCCATCAAACACGAAATGCTTGACTTCCTTTAAACAAAACAGATCCCCCGAAAACCCCGTCCAAAGTCCAGAGGAACCCCAAATTTCAGCAGAGCAACTCTTTAAGAAAAAACGCTTACCCCCCTTCCCCGTTTTTAGTTTGGTTTTTTCCCTGCCCTTGTGACGTTTACCTTTTCCCCCTGAAACCCGTTACATTTTTGTTTGGTTTGCTGAACTCATATTCCGAAAAATTTCTTGTACGGGGCAGCCGTATATACCATAAAAAATCTTAAACATTTTTGCCCCCTGAGTTAGTCCCCGGTTTTTTTTTGTCCTCTTTTCTTTTCTCGCTCTCTATTTTTTTGGGCTGACCCCCGGGAGGGGGAAGCCTTGCCACATTTCTCCCCCGGGCTTCTAAGACCCCCTGGGGGCGCCTGTTCCCTGGTGATTTCGAAAACCCTGTGTCAAGGACAATTTTGGCCTCTGTTAAACCCAAAGGGTATCAGCCCTTCTCTTTTTTCCCTTTTCTGATCGAATCCGACCAAAAGTTTCCCCATTAATGGACCCCACAATGTGGCCAAAGGACAGGGACACTGGTAACGGGGATATCCGGGATGCTCAGGGACCTATTAAATCTTAAATACAAAGGGCTGGTAAAAGACGGGCCAGCCCCTTATTTTTCACTTTGCTCCCAAAATTTCTTTACATTTCAGGACTTCTTTTTTCACGCCAGTAAATGAGGCTGCCTTCAAACGTGTAAACAAAATCCTTTTTCCTGATAAATGCATTTTGACTTATAATTTTTCCCTGGGGTAAAAGAAAATGTTAAATGAGCACCCAAAAGAAAAAAAAATTATTCCATTGACTCTAGCCATAGGGCCCTTATTAAAGCTGTTTTTTCCCATTCAATGTATATTCTACCCCTTCCAATATTCAGCAAAGACAAAACCATATTATATCTTAAAAAATTAAATGATTAAATTTTAAAAAGGCTCAAAAAAAACATCAAAAATCAAAAAAATTTTTTTGCTAGCCCTTCCGGGGCTGCTCCAAAGTTCCCTCTCCAACATAAAAATCCAAATGTCCTTGGTTGGAACCTAATAAAAGTTCCCAATTTTAAAGCTAATGAAGCTCTATTTCCTACGTAATGGAGAAAAAACCAAAAAAAAAACAGCTAGAGAAACATTGTTATGAGAATGTTTCAGAAATGAAAAGTGCTATACTGCAATTTGTCAGACGATTATTATGTTTATAAAAAGGGCTTTTCACAATTAGGACAAAACTTAAAAGATCAAAACTGCTAAAAACAATGCTAAAACCCTTTTTAAAAAGAGACATGAAGGGGGCTTTACATGGGGAATAAATCCCCGTTTAAAAAAGGACTGCCCTAAAAGGCTAAAAAAATTTCCCAAAAAATTTGCCCTTGGTGCCCACAGAAAAAACACTGGCCAAAGACAGAAAAATTTAAATTTGATATTAAAGGGAAAAACCATTCCAAGAAACTCCAAAGGGGGACCTCCCGGGCCCCCTGCAAAAAAAAAGAGGGCAAATTCTTTTTTTTTCCCTAAAACCCCCAACGTCCACATGCCCATTAAATCCCAGCCCTAAATATTTTTTCCCTTTTACCCTTAAGCGCCCCTTCTGAGTACCTACGAATTTTTGGACCTGCGCCACAAACCTTTTCGGGCTTTTCGGGCTGATTTTTTGGCTTTTAAAGAATTATTGTTCGGCGGGAATAATTGTTTAAATTATAAAGGAAAATTAAATTATATGTCCTCAATTCAGGGAATTCAAAAGGGGGGAAAAATTTCTCAATTATTTCTTTTGCCTTAATTTCTATTTAGCTTACCAATGTGGGGAGGGGAAATTTTGGGTTAATACAGATCAAAATCAATGTTTATGGACATCATGTTTTTAAAATTTTCGCCAAACTAAAAATATCAAAATTAACGTAAAATACTTTTTCCCCCCTCAGCAAGGGGTCTAATTTTACATTTAAAAAGATTTTGCCCAAACCCGGGCCATAAAAAAGCCTTCCAAATTCGGTTCTCAACAATTACATAATTTACAAAATTTTCAAACACAAAGGATAACCCAAAAGGCCAACCCCTTACAACTTAAGACTTTATTATAATCACCCTTAAACCTGGAAGCGTTTAATTATGAAATTTGGCAAATAAATTACATTCCCCTTTTTCCTGGGGGCCCAGCTCATTTTACAAACAAAATATTATTAAAAAATAAAAAATTTTAGCCCCTATTTAGAAAGAAGGGCCCCCTTATGAAGAAAAATTACAAGCTACTAAGAACTTATAAAACACAATTAAATGGAAACTATTGAAAAATCTTGCTCTTTTGAACCCCCTTTTTTTTTATACAAAGGAAAAATTAAAAAAGGGTTCTCAAACAATTTTAAAAATGATAATCCTTTTTTTTGCAACTGGGGCTGCATTGAACCAGACCCCTTTAATTTTTCCTCAAAATTGGCCATTTTTATTTTGATTCACAAGTTGATGTTTTAAAATTCCTTACACCCTTTGCCCAGGGAGATAATTTCTCTCTCCCTTTTCCTAATCATTCGGGCCTCAAAAATGATTTCTAGACTATTTATCAGGTATGTTTAAAAAGTCCTGTAGATGCTGCAAAGTCACTTCACCTTCCTACCTATGGACCCCATACTGTCACCCCACCAGCTTCCTTTCCTGAGATCCCAGCAAGGTACGAAATGGGGGTTCCATTCCCCTCTCCATGACTCCTCCATTTGTCAAAATTTTGCAGCCAAGGTCACGTCCTAGTACAAAAATTCCCCTAGCATAATCATTAATAATCCAAAAGAAACAAAACGAGAAGTTTATTTTGACACTGAAGGGTTTCATAACTTTAGACCCCAGTGAAAATGAGGAAAATAAAATTTTTATTGAAATTGCAAAACCGGTACTTGATTTCACGGAGTAAAATATTTAAATTGTTAAAAAATATATAAAATATAATTATTTTTTTTTTCGAATTCCATTTCTCCTTTTGAAAAAAAAGTAGGCCTAAGAAAAACCTTAATTTTAACTCTTATGGGGGGGGTTTGGGCATATGCTTCCCACTTTTAGGACCCCCACAAGGGAAAAATTTGGGTGACCCAAAAAATAATAAAAAAACAAAAGATTTTTTAAATTTTCATAAGGAACAGTCTAGTATCAAAAATTTATCTATGTCTCAATGTATGTTTTCTTTTTTAATAGTTTGGAATTAAGGGCTCTTTTTTGATTATTTTACAAAACGAAGGGTGTTAAAATTTGGGTAAAGTTTTTTTAAATTGTAAAAGAATTTTCAATAAATTTTTTGTTAACTATGGGGAAGCTTGAGTAAAAACATTAATAAACTTTTTTTATGCTTTGATTTGGGGAAGATCTTGTAAACAAAAGGTAATTTTTTAGTAAAATATATAATGATATATAATGAATATTTTAAAGTAACTTTTTAAAAAAATTGATTTTTGCAAATGCCCCTTTTCTATTTTGGGGTTGGTTTTGGGAATTAGGGGACTTAGGGTGGAGTTTGCTGAACTAAGTAGTAGTTTTGTTGAAGGGCTGGTCTTTCAAAATAAATTTAGGATTTTAAAGCTTAATTGCTGAACATTGTTTACCTTTAAGGGGTTTTTTCTTCAGAGAGCTGAAAAATTTTTTGAGTGTTAATGTTTAAAAATAAATTTGTACTGAAGGAGTATATAAAATACATTATGTTTTGATAAAAATGTTCAATATTTACAATGCAAACATACAAGATTTTTATTTTGCTATAGAAAAGTAAATTTTTGTCCAAAGGGGAACACAAGTTCGCACAACTCAAGGAAAGATAGGTAACAAATCATCTCGAATAGAGTGATTCCCAATTTGCCCAAAAGAGAATGCAACTTTCCACAAGCACCTCAACAGAAGGGCCTTTTTACTATGGGTATGTAGGGACCCTGGTTTGCTGCCTAAGTGGAATGAACACCGAGTTGCCGTGACCAAAATAGGCCTGATTTCCCTCCAGTGACTTGAATGAGGTGTCTTCCACCCCCAAAGAAGTTTGAAGCCCTGTGGAACTTTAGAAAAACCCCCTATTTCCCCCTGCATTTCGACAGGGGCCTACATCCCTTGAAAATTCGAAGGAATTGGATTCAATGCGTAAAAAAGGACAAAAACCTGATCCTTAAAATTGATAGGAACCCGACAATCACTGGGGAGCTAACGGACACTGGTCTCAAGTTCACCTAAAGGGGCACCCCTATTGCCCTCCCAAGCCTCGATAGAACCCGGGGTGTCCCTCCCAACTAACAGAGTCCTGACTTTGGGAAAAACTCGAGTTTTTTTGAAGGGCCCATCCAATCTAACCGAAAAAACCCCAGGTTCCCCCGCAACCGACAAAAGACACGAACTCCCCCTCGCTGCCAGATGAGGCCCGATCCCCTGCTTCATGCGAGAAATTTCCCGTGTTCCCCAAAAAACATGAAAGGAGTCTGGATTCCCGGGAAAGGAACTTCAGAGAGCCCCCAAGAACCTGTCACAATCTAGGGCCCTGAGTCCCCGTACAACAAAAAAGGGCTCTGTGTTCGGCAAATTGCCTCGGATGAGTCCAGATTCCCCTGCTGTGCTCCAAAGCCACCCCGAATTCCCATCAAACACGAAAAGTGGCTTGACCCCTTTAAACAACAACAGAGAAACCCCCGAGAACACCCCCAAAAAAGAGGGAACCCCAAATTCAGCAGACAACTTTTTAAGAAAAAAAACTGCTAGCCCCTTCCCCGTTCTTGAGATAGGGTTGTTTTCGCCCCTTGTGATAGTTTATCCTTTTCCCTTTGGGTAACCGTTACAGTTGTTTTTTTGCTGAACTCTATCACCCCGAAAAAATTTTCCCTTGTAGCAGCCTGTATATACCTTGAAAAATCTTAAAGCACTTTGCCCCCTAGAGATTAGTCCCCGGGGTCTTTTTTTGTCTCCTTTTTTCCTTTTTCTCGCTCTCTATCTTTTTCGGGCGACTTCTGGGGGGGAGAGCCATCGTGCCACTTTCTCCCCGGGGCTTCTAAGACCCCCTCAGAGGCCCTTTACCTTGGTGAGTTCTGCAAACCCTGGTCAAGGAAAAGGGGCCCGGTAAACCAAGGGATATCACCTCCTTTCTCTTTTCCTTTCTATCCCCAAACTCCGACCACAACTTCCGGTCCATTAATGGCCCCCCAACAAGGGGCCCAAAGGACAGGAACTGGTATACGGGGAATACGGTG
>JAJLRB010002480.1:0-19702 GCA_020976825.1 Odocoileus hemionus | reverse complement strand
GCTTCAATTGCAGTGAAAATAGAAACTGGTGGCTGCCATTGGTCCTCAGTCAGCTCAGTTCAGTCGCTCAGTTGTGTCCGACTCTTTGCAACCCCATGGACTGCAGCTTCCCTGTCTGTCACCAACTCCCGGAGATTACTCAAACTCATGTCCATTGAGTAAGTGATGCCATCCAACCATCTCATCCTCTGTCGTCCCCTTCTCCTCCCGCCTTCAATCTTTCCCAGCATCATTGTCTTTTTCAGTGAGTCAGTTCTTTGATTCAGGTGGCCAAAGTATTGGAGTTTCAGCTTCAGCATCAGTCCTTCCAATGAATATTCAGGATTGATTTCCTTTAGGATGGACTGGTTGGATCTCCTTGCCATCCAAGGGACTCTCAAGAATCTTCTCCAACACCACAGTTCAAAAGCATCAATTCTTCAATGCTCAGCTTTCTTTATAGTCCAACTCTCACATCCATCCATGACTACTGGAAAAACCATAGCCTTGACTAGATGGACCTTTGTTGGCAAAGTAATGTCTCTGCTTTTTAATATGCTGTCTAGGTTTGTCATAACTTTTCTTCCAAGGAGCAAGCATCTTTTCATTTCATGGTTACAGTCACCATCCGCAGTGATTTTGGAGCCCCCCCCCCAAATAAAGTCTCTCACTGTTTCCATTCGTTCCCCATCTATTTGCTATGAAGTGATGGGACCAGATGGCATGATTGTAGTTTTCTGAATGTTGAATTTTAAGTCAGCTTTTTCACTCTCCTCTTTCACTTTCATCAAGAGGCTCTTTAGTTCTTCTTCACTTTCTGCCATAAGGGTGCTGTCATCTGCATATCTGAGGTTATTGATATTTCTCCAGGCAATCTTGATTCCAGCTTGTGCTTCATCCAGCCCAGTGTTTCTCATGATGTACTCTGCATATAAGTTAAATTAGTGGGATGACAATATACAGCTTTGACACACTCCTTTCCCTATTTGGAACCAGTCTGTTATCCCGTGTCCAGTCCTAATCAAGAGCAATTATTTTCCAGAATATCTGAAATTATATACATCCTGCAAACTAAACACATGTGCCTACATACACTCAAAAGTGCAAGTGCACATGCAAGCGCATGCACACACACACACTCTCAGGATTTTATGAACTAGCATTTTCTCATAAGCAAACATTAAATTCTGAGCCTTAGGGTCAGTCGAAGAAGCCATTTGGAAAGCCCCAGCCCATCCTTTGGCAGCTCAGAAGCATGGATTTCAGCACCAGTTTATTTGTCTGTGTGTTCAGTAGTGACACTCTCAGGAGGGTAAACTTGAGCAGGAATGAGAACTAGAGATGCTGCAGGAATCTATCTCAGACTTGTTCTGGTTGATAAGAAAGAATATTATCCCCCCACACCTTGAGAAGAGGAGAGAGAAGAGCAGTTTGCTGCTGCTGACAGCCCACGTGAATGGTACATTGTGACAACAGCTTTCTGTCTGTTCCTTGATTCCTCCTCTGTTCTGCTCTCTCCCTCCTTGTCCTACTGTTCCTTCCCTTCATCATCTCTTGCCTAATGTATTGTCTTCAACCACACCGTGGCTCACATTTATTGTCCATTTACCATGCCTCAGATGCTATTCCAAGAAATCTATGTGTACTCATTCGCCTCTCACAACCACCCTAGAAAATAGATTCCACTACCCCCATTTAAAGTGGTTTAATCCAAAGCTCTGCCTGCTACTTGCTGGGCATCAGATAGTCTCTAGATGCAACCCCAAGTAGCGACAAAGGGTGCCTGTGACCCCAGAGGCACTCCAGGAGGGAAGGGTGGATGCACCGAGGAGCTACTGTGGCTCAGAGATGGAGGGAGCTGAACAGGGTAGAAGTGGTGGAGACATCAGGCTTTGGAGCCTGGAGTAAATGCTGTCATGCCTCAATCCACAACCTTTGGGCATAGGTGCTTTCCAAGATGACTTTCAATCACCAGGCTCTGCCTCTGTGCCTGAAGGCACTTATTCCCCAAACCAGAGTAGACCACTCTGCCCCTGGGAGCAGTCTTCAAACTCAGCTGTTCATGTATTAATACCCCAACTCCCTCACCCCTTGAGTGGGATTATTCTGGGTCAAGAGTTTTGTCTCTGGGGGATTAATCCATGGCCATAATGATAATTATATGACAATCATCCTTTATTAGCTGCCTTTCTTCTCCTGAATCACTTCCCACTGCACAGTATATAAGGGCTTCCCTGGTGATGCAGGGGTAAAGAATCTGCCTGACAATGTAGGAGACAGAGAAGACTTGGGTTCGACCCTGGGTTGGGAAGATCCCCTGGAGGAGGAAATGGTAACCCAATCCAGTATTCTTGCCTGGGAAATCCCATGAACAGAGGAGTCTGGTGGGCTATAGTCCATGGGGTTGCAAAAGAGTTGGACAAGACTGAGTGACTGAGCACATATGCACTCCCAGTGTACTATCTGTACTTGAATCCTTATTGTCTTCTTGGGAAAACCTAAGGCAGGATTTCTGAAAAGCCTGGTTTGAATGCCAGCTCTGGTCCTTTCCTTCTATATGAACTTTGATGAGCTTTGACTCTGGAAATGGGGCAAGATGTTACATTTCTACACATTAATACAAAGTTCTGGCACACAGGCAATGAAGAAAGGCCATTCTTATTGTTGCTGTGAAGGGGGTTCTGTTATGTGGTCACTGTTCCTCTCCCTAAACAATGATAAAACATCTTTTCCTTCCTCACTAACAATTGTGGAAACGTTAACACCAAAAGCTTGCAACTGATGGCTCTCCAGTCTTGGACCAGGAAAGCTAACAGCAAATCTGACCTGTTGTATAGACCTGATATCAGATGTAGTTCCTGAGAGTTCAATTTCTATTTCAAAGAAATAACTGCAAGCAATTTTCCAGGAATGAGCTTTCCACCCACTTGCTAATTTAGACATGCCAATTCCTTCCTTAGGTAGAGTGCTTTAATGCTGACAGAACATTTTCATCCACAGTGCATAGCTGCTTTTGATTCTCACCACTGCATCCTTGTGTCAGTCAGCACAGGACAGCTCATGCTCCGTAACGAACCCCACAGTCTCAATGTGTTCACAAAACAAATATGTATTTCTTGCTTGCTCTCCCATGCTTCAGCTGGGAATCTACCCCATGCCACCTTCTATGAAGTGTCCACACTGACCAAACAACCATCATTTGGAATATGGTGAGCACTGTGGACAAGGGAAAAGAGCCACCAGGTGTGTTCTATTCTAGCAGGTGACAGGGAATCATCAGTGTAGAGAAGTAATGAGTGTGTGTGTGTGCTCAGTAGCTTTGTTGTGTCCAACTCTTTGTGACCCCATGGACCATAGCCCACCAGGTTCCTATGTCCTTGGGATTTTCTGAGAAAGAATACTGGAGTGGGTTGTCATTTTCTTCTCTGGTGGATCTTTCCAACTCAGGGCTCAAACCTGAGTCTCCTGTGTCTCTTGCATAGCAGGCAGATTTTTTACCACTTGAATCATCAGGGATGCTCAATGAAAGGAATGACTACCATCACATTACTCTATCCATTTTATTGGTGAGTTTAAGTGTTTTCTTAAAGTCCCCCAGGGAACTGGAGCAAAGCAAGGGACAGGATTCTGGTGGTTGCTTCTCCCTGAGATGCCTGAAGTAGACAACACTGGGAGACGAGGGCCCCGCTCCTCTACTATCTCTCTCCAGGCTCAGCTAACCTGAACCCCATCTTTGTAATGCTACCCATCGGCTCTCTCAAGGTCAAGGACTGACTGGTGAAAGGTCAAAGAAACTGACTTTTTGAAGTCTTTCGAGTATCAGGTGATCAGGGGAATTATGTTTTTAAGCAGTAGGTTGCGGTAAGGAAAGATGTCCCTCCCTCTGGCTTGATAGAGGGAACTCTCTTGTTCCCAGAACCAAGCAGCAGTCTCTAGACAGGAGGATGTTAACACCCTTTGTCCACGTCACCATTACGAGGTGCTCTCTAGAATCCTGCAGCTTCTACCCAGGAGTGTCCTGGAGCCCACTCTTGTCAACCTGCAGGAACCCATTGTGTGTGTTTTTTTCCTGGTTCCACAATCAGCACAATGGTGGCTTCAAATTTTCCATGGTAGGAATATTTACACCACAGAAATTGGAAAAGATGTAAGTCAGGGCTTTTTTACTCCCAGTCTGCTGGTTGCTTAACAACAGCTTAGCACATTCCAGCACACCACTCAACTCTTCACTCATGCTTTACTTTCCTTCATGTTGTTGCATGCCTCGTGGGCATAAGTGGAACCTTAAGGACCAGAAAGCTTCTTTGAGGAGAGGGGCTCTGCTTCATCCCTTTGTAAAGTTCTTTTTCCTTCCCTGGTACATAGTTACATGGCCTTTACTGTTTTCTAGGCCTGTTCTAATCACTGTATGAATAAAGTCTCTAATCCCTGTGAGGTAGATGTGTTATTTTACAGATGAAGGAACTGAGGCACAGAGAGGGGAGGTAACTTGTCTTAGGTCACAGAGCAAACAAGAAGGAACACCAGGATTTCCAACCTGAAAAGTCCAACTACCGCATCCCTGCTTGTAGTAACCACATCCTACTCACAGAGCACATAACAGAAGAAGAGGAAGTTCTTAATTAGAAATCATATTAACCACCATTTTTTTGAATATCCATGTGAATTACATCTGGCAACCACACAGTTAAAGTGGACTTTTCCCCACTCATTTAATATTCATTTATTGCATGCTGGCTATACGCCAAGCTCTGTGGTAAATCAGGAAAAGGACACAAGGATGTAGCCAGTATGAGGTACCATTTATTGTACTCTCATTAAACAGGCACCCTGGCAGGTCCCAAGGGGTGACCAAGAGATGATCATGACAACTGATGATGGTGACAGCAATGGGACTTATTGTCATTTAAATGCTTAATGGGAGGGGCGGTCCTAAGATGGCAGAGGAATAGGACAGGGACACCACTTTCTCCCCCACAAACTCATTGAAAGAACATTTGAACGCCGAGGAAATTCCACAGAACAACTTCTGAATGCTGGCAGAGGACATCAGGCACCCAGAAAAGCAGTGCATTGTCTTCAAAAGGAGGTAGGACAAAATATAAAAGACAAAAAGAGACAAAGAGGTAGGGACGGAGATCTGTCCCAGGAAGGGAGTCTTAAAAAAGAGAGAAGTTTCCACACACCAGGAAACACTCTCTGATGGGTCTGTGGCAAGCCTTGGAATCTCAGAGGGCAAAATAACTGGGAGGAAAGATAAATAAATAGTTAAAACCCACAGATTACATGCCTAACAGCAAATCCCAGTGGAGCAGCAGCCCAGACGCTTGCATTCCCCACTAGCAAGTGGGGGAGGGACAGGGAGGAGCAGCGGGCTGCATTGCTTAGGGTAAGGACCGGGCCTGAATGCCCTGAGGGCAATCTAAGGGAACTAGCTTGAAATAGCAACCCAGACTGTGGGATAGATTTCCCACGATCCTGCGAAAAGTCCTAACCTAAGACACAGCCAGGCATGCTCACAGAACAAAGGACTGAGCAGAGCTAGCTGGCTGTGGACCAGCCCATACCCCACCGGAGACAGGCAGGTGAGGGCAGCCAGAGCCTGAAGGGGGCAATGGCGGCCCCAGAGAGGCATCCGATACCAAACTGCAAGCAGCCTTCTTTGCTAACCAAGACTTCTTGCGATTCTGGATGATGGACATCCGCCGGGAGGGTCGCAGCCAGAGATCAGCTCCCCAGAAGAGACACACGGCACACCTGAGAAGGCATGCCCATTGTACACCCAGAAAACTGAGAAGCTGGGACGGGGGAGGGGATAAGTTGCAGCCTTCAACTGGGGGAAACTATGCGCGCCAAGCACCTGGTCACCTGAGCTGCTCAGACATGGGGCCGGTGCAAAACGCAGGCCCGACCAAGTCTGCACCTTTGTAAGTACCCGAGAACCTGAACCTGAGCGGCTTAGACCTCGGAAGTGCATGCAAACCAGGGCCCCCATCAGACAGGTCCCGGCAGAGCAACCTAGAGTCTGAGCAGTGTAGACTGAGAAAGCACACACACCATGAGCCAGGGGCAAACCCAGTGTGGCTGAATTACTTCGAGCACTCCCCACACACTCCAGTGAGATTTGTTCCCTCCCCACAGCACGACTGAACAAGTGAGCCTAAAAAAAATAAGTGACCACCACCACGCCCCTTGTGTCAGGGCGCAAATTAGACACTGAAGAGACCAGCAAACAGAAGCTAAAATAAACAGAGGGAACCACTTTGGAAGTGACAGGTGCAATAGATTAAAACCCTGTAGTTAGCACTGACTACATAGGAAGGAGCCTATGGACCTTGAGAAGTACAAGCCAGACCAAGGAACTATCTGAAAATGAACTGACCCACACAGTCTGCAACAGCTCCAGAGAAAGTCTTAGATATATTTTTACTATTATCATTTTTTAAACTTAAAAAAAATTTTTATTTTATTTTATTTTTTTAGATTTAAGTCCCCATTACTCCTTTAATTTTCCTTTTTATAACCTACTATTACCTTGCAAAAAATATAAAGACCCTATTTTTAAAGCAAACTTCATATATCTATTTTTTATAATTTCTGTGACTTTTTTTTGTTTGTTTTTTTGCTTTGCTTTTTTTTTTAATATTGTATTTTTGAGAATCTAACCTCTACTCAAGATTTTTAATCTTTGCTTTTTGGTATTTGTTATCAACTTTGTACCTTTAAGAACCCAATCTTCAGTACCCATTTTTACTTGGGAGTGAGATCACTGGCTTGATTGCTCTCTTCCCCTTTTGACTCTCCTTTTTCTCCACCAGGTCGCCTCTATCTCTCCCCTCCCCCTTTTCTTCTCTACTCAACTCAGTGAATCTCTTTGTGTGTTCTGGGCTGTGGAGAACACTTAGGGAACTGATTACTGGTTGGATCTGTCTCTCTCCTTTTGATTCCAACTTTTATCCTCCTGGACACCTCTGCCTCCTTCCTCCCTCTTCTCTTCTCCATGTAACGCCGTGAACATCTCTGAGGGGTCCAGACTGTGGAGAGCACATAGGGAAATGATTACTGGCTAGCTTGCTCTCTCCCCTTTTGATTCCCCCTCTTTTCCTCCTGGTTACCTCTAACTCCCTCCTCCCTCTTCTCTTCTCCATGTAACTCTGTGTACCTCTCTGAGTGTCCCTCACTGTGGAGAAACTTTTCATCATTAACCTAGATGTTTTATCATCAGTGCTGTATAGATGGAGAAGTCCTGAGGCTACTGTAAAAATAAGACTGAAAACCAGAGGCAGGAGGCTTAAGTCCAAATCCTGAGAACACCAGAGAACTCCTGAATCCAGGGAACATTAATCGATAGGAGCTCATCAAATGCCTCCATACCTACACTGAAACCTAGCACCACCACCCAAGGGCCAACAAGCTCCAGAGCCATACATACCACACAAATTCTCCAGCAATACAGGAATATAACCCTGAGCGTCAATATACAGGCTGACCAAAGTTACACCAAACCCACTGACATCTCAAAACTTATTACTGTACACTTCATTGCACGCCAGAGAGAAGAAATCCAGCTCCACTCACCAGAACACCAACACAAGCTTCCCTAACCAGGAAACCTTGACAAGGCACCCGTCCAACCCCACCCACAGCGAGGAACCTCCACAATAAAGAGGAACCACAAACTGCCAGAATATGGAAAGGCCACCCCAAACACAGCAATATAAACAAGATAAAAAGGCAGAGAAATACCCAGCAGGTAAAGGAACAGGATAAATGCCCACCAAACCAAACCAAAGAGGAAGAGATAGGGAACCTACCTGATAAAGAATTCCAAATAATGATAGTGAAAATGACCCAAAACCTTGAAAGCAAATTGGGGTTACAGATAAAGAGCCTGGGGACAAGGATTGAGAAGATACAAGAAATGTTTAACAAGGACCTAGAAGAAATAAAAAAGAGTCAATATATAATGAATAATGCAATAAATGAGATCAAAAACACTCTGGAGGGAACCAACAGTAGAATAACAGAGGCAGAAGATAGGATAAGTGTGGTAGAAAATAGAATGGTAGAAATAAATGAAACAGGAAAAAAGAATTAAAAGAAATGAGGACAACCTCAGAGACCTCTGGGACAATGTGAAACACCCCAACATTCGAATCATAGGAGTCCCAGAAGAAGAAGACAAAAAGAAAGACCATAAGAAAATACTTGAGGAAATAATAGCTGAAAATTTCCCTAAATTGTGGAAGGAAATAATCACCCAAGTCCAAGAAACTCATAGAGTCCCAAACAGGATAAACCCAAGGAGAAACATCCCAAGATGCATATTAATCAAATAAACAAAGATCAAACACAAAGAACAAATATTAAAAGCAGCAAGGGTAAAACAACAAACAACACACAAGGGGATTCCCATAAGGATGACAGCTGATTTTTCAATAGAAACTCTTCAAGCCAGTAGGGAATGGCAGGACATACTTAAAGTGATGAAATTTTCTTTCTACAGCCCGGATTACTGTACCCAGCAAGGATCTCATTCAAATATGAAGGAGAAATCAAAAGCTTTACAGACAAGCAAAAGCTGAGTTAATTCAGCACAACCAAACCAGCTCTCCAACAAATGCTAAAGGATCTTCTCTAGACAGGAAACACAGAAAAGGTTATGTTGTCTACAAGAGACCTACCTCGAAACAAGGGACACATACAGACTGAAAGTGAAGGGCTGGGAAAAGATATTTCATTCAAATAGAAACCAAAAGAAAGCAGGAGTAGCAATACTTATATCATATAAAACAGATTTTAAAACAAAGGCTGTGAAAAGAGACAAAAATGGACACTACATAATGATCAAAGGATCAATCCAAGAAGAAGATATAACAATCATAAATATATATGTACCCAACATAGGAGCACCACAATATGTAAGACAAATGCTAACAAGTATGAAAGAGGAAATTAGCAATAACACAATAATAATGGGAGACTTTAATACCCCACTCACACTTATGGATAGATCAACTAAACAGAAAATTAACAAGGAAACACAAACTTTAAATGATATAATAGACACGTTAGACCTAATTGATATCTACAGGACATTTCACCCCAAAACAATTAATTTCACCTTTTTCTCAAGTGCACACGAAAACTTCTCCAGGATAGATCACATCCTGGGTCATAAATCTAGCCTTGGTAAATTAAAAAAAAAACTGAAAGCATCTTTTCTGACCACAATGCAGTAAGATTAGATGTCAATTACAGGAGAAAAACTATTAAAAATTCCAACATATGGAGGCTGAACAACACGTTGCTGAGTAACCAACAAGTCACTGAAGAAATCAAAAAAGAAATCAAAATATGCATAGAAATGAATGAAAATGAAAACAACAACCCAAAACCAATGGGACACTGTGAAAGCAGTTCTAAGGGGAAGGTTCATAGCAATACAGGCTTACTTCAAGAAACAAGAAAAAAGTCAAATAAATAACATAACTCTACACCTAAAGCAACTTGAAAAGGAAGAAATTATGAACCCCAGGGTTAGCAGAAGGAAAGAAATCTTAAAAATTAGGGCAAAAATAAATGCGAAAGAAGCAAAGGAGACCATAGCAAAAATCAACAAAACCAAAAGCTGGTTCTTTGAGAAGTTAAATAAAATTGACAAACCATTAGCCAGACTCATCAAGAAACAAAGGGAGAAAAATCAAATCAACAAAATTTGAAATGAAAGTGGAGAGATCACAACAGACAACACAGAAATACAAAGAATCATGAGAGACTATTATCAGCAACTATGTGCAAATAAAATGGACAACTTGGAAGAAATGGACAAATTCTTAGAAAAGTATACCTTTCCAAAATTGAACCAGGAAGAAATAGAAAATCTGAATAGACTCATCACAAGCACGGAAATTGAAACTGTAATCAGAAATCTTCCAACAAACAAAAGCCCGGGACAAGACAGCTTCACAGCTGAATTCTACCAAAAATTTAGAGAAGAGCTAACACCTATCATACTCAAACTCTTCCAGAAAATTGCAGGGGAAGGTAAACTTCCAAACTCATTCTATGAGGCCACCATCACCTTAATGCCAAAACCTGACGAAGATGCCACCAAAAAAGAAAATTATAGGCCAATATCACTGATGAACATAGATGCAAAAATCCTTTAAAAAAACTCTAGCAAACAGAATCCAACAACGTGTTAAAAAGATCATACATCATGACCAAGTGGGCTTTATCCCAGGAATGCAAGTATTCTTCAATATCCGCAAATCAATCAATGTAATGCACCACATTAACAAATTGAAAGATAAAAACCATATGATTATCTCAATAGATGCAGAGAAAGCCTTTGACAAAATTCAACATCCATTTATGATAAAAACCCTCCAGAAAGCAGGCATAGAAGGAACATATCTCAACATAATAAAAGCTATATATGACAAACCCTGAGCAAACATTATCCTCAATGGTGAAAAATTGAAAGCATTTCCCCTAAAGTTAGGAACAAGACAAGGGTGCCTACTTTCATCACTACTACTCAATATAATTTTGGAAGTTTTGGCCACAGCAATCAGAGCAGAAAAAGAAATAAAAAGAGTCTAGATTGGAAAAGAAGAAGTAAAACTCTGTTTGCAGTTGACATGATCCTCTACACAGAAAGCCCTATAGACTCCACCAGAAAATTACTAGAGCTAATCAATGAATATAATAAAGTTGCAGGATATAAAATTAACACACAGAAATCTCTTGCATTCCTATACACTAACAATAATAAAACAGAAATAGAAATTAAGGAAACAATGCCATTCACCATTGCAACAAAAAGAATAAAATACTTAGGAATATATCTACCTAGAGAAACAAAGGAGAATCAATATAGTGAAAATGAGTATAGTATCCAAAGCAATCTATAGATTCAATGCAATCCCTATCAAACTACCAATGGTATTTTTCACAGAAATAGAACAAATAATTTCACAATTTCTATGGAAATGCAAAAAAACTTTGACTAGCCAGAGCAATCTTGAGAAAGAAGAATGGAACTGGAGGAATCAACCTGCCTGACTTCAGACTATACTACAAAGCCACAGTCATCAAGACAGTGTGGTACTGGCACAAACACAGAAATATAGATCAATGGAACAAAATAGAAAGCCCAGAGATAAGTCCACGTACATATGGACACCTTATCTTTGACAAAGGAGGCAAGAATGTACAATGGGGGAAAGACAATCTCTTCAACAAGTGATGCTGGGAAAACTGGTCAACCACTTGTAAAAGAATGAAACTAGAACACTTTCTAACACCATACACAAAAATAAACTCAAAATGGATTAAAGATCTAAATGTAAGATCAGAAACTATAAAACTCCTAGAGGAAAACTTAGGCAAAACACTCTCCAACATAAACCACAGCAGGATCCTCTATGACCCACCTCCCAGAATATTGGAAATAAAAGCAAAAATTAACAAACAGGACCTAATTAAAAGTAAAACCTTTTGCACAACAAAGGAAACTATAAGCAAGGTGAAAAGACAGCCTTCAGAATGGGAGAAAATAATAGCAAATGAAGCAACAGGCAAAGATTTAATCTCAAAAATATACAAGCAACTCCTGCAGCTCAATTCCAGAAAAACAAATGACCCAATCAAAAAATGGGCCAAAGAACTAAACAGACATTTCTCCAAAGAAGACATACAGATGGCTAACAAACACGTGAAAAGATGCTCAACATCACTCATTATCAGAGAAATGCAAATCAAAACCACAGTGAGGCACCATTTCACACCAGTCAGAATGGCTGCTATCCAAAAGTCTACAAGCAATAAATGCTAGAGAGGGTGTGGAGAAAAGCGAACCCTCTTACACTGTTGGTGGGAATACAAACTAGTACAACCACTATGGAGAACAGTGTAGAGATTCCTTAAAAAACTTGAAATAGAACTGCCTTAAGACCCAGCAATCCCACTGCTGGGCGTACACACTGAGGAAATCAGAATAAAGAGAGACACGTGTACCCCAGGGTTCATTGCAGCAGTTTTTATAATAGCCAGGACATGGAAACAACCTAGATGTCCATCAGCAGACAAATGGATAAGAAAGCTGTGATACATATACACAATGGAATATTACTCAGCCATTAAAAAGAATACATTTGAATCAGTTCCAATAAGGTGGATGAAACTGGAGCCTATTATACAGAGTGAAATAAGCCAGAAAGAAAAATACCAATACAGTATACTAATGCATATATATGGAATTTAGAAAGATAGTCACAATAACCGTGTATGAGAGACAGTGAAAGAAACACAGAATATTGAACAGTCTTTTGGAGTCTGTGGGAGAGGGTGAGGGCAGGATGATATGGGAGAATGGCATTGAAATATGTGAATTATCATATGTGAAACGAATCACCAGTCCAGGTTTGATGCATGATACAGGATGCTTGGGGCTGGTGCACTGGGATGACCCAGAGGGATGGGATGGGGAGGGAGGTGGGAGGGGGGTTCAGGATGGGCAACACATGTACATCCATGGTGGATTTATGTCAATGTATGGCAAAAACCACTACAATATTGTAAAGTAATTAGCCTCCAACTAATAAAAATAATTTGGGGGGGGGAGAAAAGAAAGTAAGGGAAATCCTCTGAGGATCCCTCCCCCAAATGAAGTGAGAGAAGGAACTCAGAACTTCTAGAGTGGTGAAGCCAAAGTTTCCTGGGGTGGTTTTCTGATATTCACTCATCAGAAAGATGAACATGGCCTTGGGCCCTTGAAAAATATCAAGTCAAAAGGCAGAAGTTCCCTTCCACCACCCCACTTCCATGAATTAAGTTAGATCTCCAAAGGGCTACCAACACTTTTAGGAAAAGGGTGAAAGACAACAATAAAAACAAAAATAAAGCTGCTGCATGAAAGCAGAACTATGGCTATGGGTCAAAGGGGAAGTGATCTCCCCTGAGAACTTGTCACTTAAAGCTAACATGTACTCATTCATTCACTCATTAAATATTTCTTGAATGCTATGTGCCAGGCTGTGAGCTAGATATTGGAGACATAGCAATGAACAAAACAGGTAAGTCTTGCCTTAAAGGAGACTATAGTCCAACAGTGGGAGACAGACAATAAACAAACATACCGATCAGACAATGACAAATGATAGAAGAAAAAGAAATAAGGGAAAGGAGGCTAATGAGTAACTAAATAGGGGAGAAATTTTATCTAGTTGGGTGAAGAAAGTACCCTGAGAAATGTAACACCTAAGTAAGACCTGAAAGGAGTGAGGGAGTGATCCATGCAGACATTAAAGCAAAGTGCTCTCTAAGTAGAAGGAACCAAAAATGTAAAAGTTTCTAAGCCAGGCCTGAGGAAGACAGAGCTGGGGATCTGGGGCAAAGTAAGCAAAAGAAAAGTGTAGAAGATGGTGTGGGGGGGGTGGAGGAGAGACAGTGGGGGGCCAGGTGACAGAGAAGCTTGAGGGCAAACTGGTGACTTGGAAATTACTCAAAACAGCTGGAAAGACACTGAGGGGTGAGTTAGCAGGTAGAAGGCTCACCAAAGTGCTGTGTGGAGAACATACCATAGAAAAGCACGTCTAGAAGCTGGAGCACCAATTAACACAACAGGTCAAGCAAGAGGTGATGATGACCTAGGCAACTTGGATCCATGGCCAAGTTGAAATCCTGACCCCCAAATCTGATGTATTGTGAGAATTTTGGGAGGTACCTAGGTCATGAGGATAGAGTCTAGGTCATGAGGGCAGAGTCTTCACAAATGGAATTAGTGTTCTTATCAAAAAGACCCCACAGAGCTCCCCCAGCTCCTTCTACCAAGTGAGGACACAGGCAGAGGATGACAGCTATGGACCCAGAAGAAGGCTGGTTCACCAGAAAACAATCAGACCGGTGCCTTGACCTTGGCCTTCTGCCTCCAGAACTGTTAGAACAAATCTCTGTTGTTCATAAACCACTCAGTCTGTGGAATTTTGTTGTAGCAGCCCTAGGAGAATAGAACACTTGCTGTAATGAAGATGGCAAAAACGGCCAGACTCTGGAAAGGAAAGGACTCCCAGGTTGATTGGAAGTGGGTTGTGAGAGAAAGATAGGCTCAAACATGACTTCTAGACTTGTGGCCTGGTTAATAATAAGCAAATAACAAGTCCTAGCACCCAGATGGTTACTTTAAATAATATCATTTCCCAGAATCCTGGAGAAATGGCTGATTCCAAGGCTATGACATAAAATGTATAAAAAAGAATCTAGCACTTCTTGTCACACCAGAAAATTAAGAAGCTTTTGGAAAATGTTACAGATGGGTCAAAAGGATGCACAAACCAACTTAAATAGGCTTCCAATGGTCAAAGGTGGAAAAATTGTGCATCAATAGATTTAATAGCTGCAATGGATTAAAATGTCAAATACATTTTAAATGTGATAATAAATTTCAAAATTCACTGGTCATATCTAGAGGACACAGGGTATCAATGTGTCCCTTTGAAAACTAGTAAATAAAGGGACCAAATCAAGCAAACTGAATCTACTTACAAAACTGTATCTTGGGATGCCAAATAGTTGATGAGAAGGCTTTCTTTATAGAAGTGCCCTAACTAATAAATGAAGTGGTAGCAATAGAATTTTAATACTTTAACACCATAATTAAATAATGAATCTAGGTAATAATCATTAATGGCTGTTGCTAACATCATTTAAAAAAACAGGTAACTGAATATTATTAATATATGCTCTCTGATGGATGGAAGTACAATATACTGCCTGATGAATTCTTGTCAAAAAAAATGAAGCTAAATGTGAACAACTCTCTAGATCTTACCACCAATTTACAGCAAATAGAGTGTTCTGTGAATCATGCTGATTGACACCTTGGAATGCAATCAGCAAAAACCAGACTGTGCAAACTATACAGAATAAATGACTTGATTTCTTCAACAAAGACACTGTAAAGAACAAGATGAGAGACAGAGAGGAAATCTATATAGCAAGAAAGACTTCTGAGTTATATCAAGCAATTGTAATCTATGAGTCTTATTTGAATATGGATTTGAAACAAATAAATGCAATTATAATTCCTAGCATACTCAGGGGAAAAAATGTTTTAATCTGCCAATACCAAGAGTAAGCAAGACTGTGGTATAATGAAAACTCTTCTACACTGCTTGTGGGGGTACAAACTGACACAACTACTTACTAGTCATCAACTAGGACACTCAAGGCTATACATGCCCTAAAGATAAGCCACCAACTACTAGATTTATACCCTGGAGAAACTCTTGCCTGTGGTCACCAAGAGACAGCATGGGAGTGGACACAGTAGCAAAGTTTGAATGGTAAGAACCCCCTACCCAAATATCCAGTCACAGCAGCAAAATTAAGTATGGTATATTCATAAAAAGAGATGTCAGAAATCAGTGAAAAATGAGTCAACAGTTACTGTATCAACATGGATAAATCTCATATCACAATGCATATTTTAGAATACTACATACAGAATAATACCTTTTATATGAAGTTTAAAAACTTATAAATGTAAATACTGTATTAAGATTTTAAGTGTATCTGATTGGCTTAAAAGGCCTGACACAGGCTGGACAGGTCTATAGGCAAAAAACCACATGAATGATAAAAGCAAAATGCAGCCAAGGGTCTACTGCCAGAACAGAGGGTGTGAGGTTCTGGATTAGGGAAGTGATACACAGCACCTTCAGGTACCACTTCTCAAACTGGTTGTGGACATATGTGCATTTGTTGTATTATTCTTTATACCATATACATACATATTTAAATTATCTTACATGTAGACAGCATTTCAAATTTTTATGGAGAAGGTGAATCAAAAGACTAAAACCCTTCCTAACACTTAAAATTCAACTCATATGATGTCTAATTTCCCTCATATTCATCTTGGGAAAAATAATAGCAACTATCTCAAAGGATGTGGTGAAGATTAAATGAGTTAATGCATATAAAGTGCTTGGATTAAAAGCATGAGGAAAAAAAGAAAAAGATTTAGGACTAGTGAAAGAAAGAAAAGTGAAAGTGAAAGTCGCTCAGTCGTGTCCGACTCTTTGCGACCCCATGGACCATACAGTCCATGGAATTCTCCAGGCCAGAATACTGGAGTGGGTAGCATTTCCCTTCTCCAGGGGATCTTCCCAATCCAGGGATTGAACCTGACTAGTAATGAATATATAAATATTCCATTATTTATAAAGAAAGTGTGATTCTAAAATTCATAAATCTGAATAAAGTGTGCATGAACCTTCTGGATGTGTTTGAAGAGATGATTTGTGTGCACCAGTGCCATACAACTTTAATATACTAATAATATCAATTATGTCCAATTAAATCCTATCATCTCTTAATTTTAACACTTAAATAAACAAATAAAGTGCTGGGACAAGAGCGAGACATACATGAAGACACATTAAGTGCTCAATAAATATAACTCTATTACCATCAACCTCCTGTTCAACACCAGAACTGCCAAGAGAGCACATCTTTAATCTTAAAATGAAAGAGAGGAAATATTAAAATTCCAAACAAAGAAAGACATGGTAGAAGAATATTCTGTACTGCTGCTTGCAGCAGCGAATCAAGGGCCAGCCATGGAAGCCCTCCTCGTCCTTTCTCCGCCCCTGGTTGACCTGATGGAACCACGGGCTGGGTCCAAAGGCTTACTCCCTGAAGGGTCATGACAGGTCATGCTGAGAACGCAACCGGCCAAGCATTCTCAAGAAACCTGGAGACAGCCATGTCTTCCTGCTTAAAGGTAATGACCTCATTCAAAACTGTCTGTCCAACCTGCCACAGGCCTTTTAAGCCAGTCAGATAGACACACTCACCACCGTGACTGGGCATTCCCCATTACTCCTGACCTGTACTTTACTCAGTCTTGTCTGTACCAAACATGAACTCTTGACTCCATGACTCCAGCTTGTCCCAGGTGCTCTGTACTTGGTCCTGTTCTTAGCCTCCCTATCATTCATGCCACAGTTTTTCCTATCAAACGATAGTTTGTCTGGCCCTGCAGTGCTTCCCCTTCTGCAATGCACTGAAGAGAAGAATATTCTCTGGTTCCAGGCCCAACACTAGTGGCTTTGGTAAAATGCTTTTGGTTGCTAGTAACAGAAACCATAGTTGACATATACAATAAAAAGATGGTATTGGCTCAGTGATTAAAAACTAGTCATAGGGTGAGTTTCAGTGGCCAAATGATGGCACCAGAGTCACAGTTTCTTCTCATCTTGTCTCCTGTGGTACCTGCTTCATCCTTAAAGCTGACTCCCTGCATGTTTGCAAACTGGCTGGAAGCAGATATAGAGGCTGTGTGTTCCCTTGTTTGTGTCTAGCAGGAAGGGAAAAGTCTCTCCCAGTAGCTCTCTTAAAAATGAAAAAAGAAAAATGAAGCATCTTCTTTTGTAAAACTCTCTAAAGAAAAAGAAATTTGACTCATTGGCCTAAACTGGGTGGTGTGTCCCGAACTAAGCACTGTGACCAGGGTTGGATCTTCTGGCTGGGGATTAACTGACAGAGCCTGAGGAGATGTGTCTGGGGGTGAAGGCTCCTCTCCCAGAGCACAGAGGATGCTGGAAGAGGCATGATGCCTGGGCCCTGCTTCACCCTCACCCCACATCCACCTCTGCTCTGCTCTGTGCCCTCAGGGGCACACTCTTCACAATATACCACCCCAGCTGTCCTGCTCCATGGCTTCGGGTTGGATCTGATCCCGGGAACATCAGTGGAAAATCCAAAGGTGGGCAGAGAACAGAGCGGGGGTGACTGTCCCCCCAGCTTGCTCCCTGCCGTGGTGTGGTTCTAACAGAGGCTGTGATCCTCTGGAGGGATATCCCCTGGAGGGCGCCCCCCCCGCCCTTCCAGCTCTAGCTGTTCCCTCCCTCACCCCCAGGCCCAGGAGTGGTAACCACTGCCACTGTTACCTGCCTCTTAGTGCTCCACTGTCCCCTGCCCACCCCATCTGTGTAACCAGCCCCTTCACTAAACCCTGGAGTGTGGTCATGTGTTTACTTCCCTGGCCGTGGCTACCACAGCATCTGAGTGAAGACTGGGACAACATTCCCAAGAGGAAGGGGGGACAGATGCCAGGCAGTCCCAAATTTCAAATACCCACAATTCTTTTCCCCCTCCCCCAATCCACTAATGGGAAACAAGAAACTGTCTCTTCATGGTTTCCGACAGATAATTCACTATTCTAGCTTATTATTCTGCTGTGGGTTGCATATAATATGAACAGTATTTACATACACACATACACACACAATGGGAGCTTTGTCTTTTTCTAGAGAAATGCTCTCATCACTCCCTGAATGCTAAGGACTTCGGGTTGCTTCATGAGCTCAAACAGAAATGTGCTTAAACCGTCAGACCTGCTGTTCCTGCCAACAAACGCTATTGGATGGCTCAGAGCACATTTCAGTGGCCAACAGGAGGACGAAAGACAGAAAAACAGGAGAGGCAGAAGGGAAGGGAACCTCAGAATAGAGAAAGACCTAAATGAGTTATTCCTGGTGAGGATAAGTCAAAGACAGGTGAGGCTGAGCCAGTTTGGGGGAGGGGAAACTTATATAGGAAAGGGGGCACGAGTTGTTGGGACCTGGGGCTTGTTACACAGGAGAATTCCTACTGAGTAGAAAAGGTGTCCAGATACAAGAGGGAGGAGTACAGCAAAAGATGGGCTCAGGGCTGTGGAGAAGTTTCATTCACAAGTCACCCACCCCTACCCCTTCAGGAAGAATGAGCCCTTAGAACTGGCCTAAATGGTTGTCAACTGAGATGAATTGAAGAAGAAACACTTCTGAGCTTTGTCATGGTGAATGTGTGTCTACATGCACATATGTGTGTGTGTGAGAGAGAGAGAGAGAGACAGACAGACAGATTCCCCACCACCCATCAAGTTTTCCTCTCCCCTCTCTCTCTGCCACAGCTTGAGTGTGCTTTCCTGGGGGAGCCCACCTGCATCCACTGGCCCCCATCCTGACAGCTGGGGAAGGACACACACCCACACCTTGCTTCCCACCTCACAACAGCTGTTCCGACCATGTAAGAAGCATGGGGGTCACTGGTCATTCTCCACAGGAACAAAGAGCCAAGGATGCAGAGATAACTGTGTCAAAGGGATTCAACTTCCTAGATGACCTCACTCCACAGATCTGCAGAGAATAGATAAGCATCTCAGGGCCCTGGCAGCAGTCCCTCCAGGAGAGGAAAGGTCTAGGAAGCTGACTTTCCACAGACTGTGCTGCCTTCCTTGACCCAGGGACAGGCCACCTGTGGCCTCCAAAGTCAGGATGCCCCATGTCAGCTCCTGCCAACTCCACAAGAATGGCAAATTGGGCCACACTATCCCAGGGTAAGACCTCCACTGACCCCAGGTGGGCCCCCTGGGGAGCCTTTCCTTCTGTGTATCCCCAAAAGAGATTTCTCATATTTTCATTCAAATGATTTTGTATTTCATTTCTGAACTTTTTCTTTCTAAAGAACTCATATAACTCATATAACAATCTGATTGTAAAAGGGTCTAAGTAGACATACATGTGGCCAAGAGGTACATGAAAAGATACTGAACCTCACTAATCATCAGGGAAATGCAAGTAAAAACCACACTGAAATACCACCTCACACCTGTCACTTGACTATCATCAAAAAGACAATAAATAAGAAGTGTTGGCGAGGAGGTGAAGAA
>JAJLRB010002479.1:0-19336 GCA_020976825.1 Odocoileus hemionus | reverse complement strand
TGCTCTCGATTGCTATAAACTCTATTTCATCTAGAAAATAACTACCAAATATCTCTCTCCTGTTCACTGGGAAATATAGTTTTGTTCCTTCTTCTCTCCTTTCCCATAGCATCCCCCACCCACCATATCCAACCCAAGTGTGTAACTACAAATTTTATTAGCAATGCCTCTTACGTGTGTCATGTCTTTTCTAATCCCACTGAAAAACTGTCCTTGCTTTGGGCCCTTCTCTCTTATCTGTCCTATTTCAAGAATTTCCTATTTGATATCCCTTTGGTTTCTTCTCTAATCCTTTATCACTATTAATTTTTTTTAAGTCAAATTTCAACATGACAGAATTGCCTTTAAAAACAGTTTATCCTTTCTTTTCTACTAAATCATGACCATTCCATTGGCTCCTGAGTTACTTTCCTAGTCTTATTTACGCAATAAATATCAGCCACCTCAATGAACAATGCCCCCTCCATGCCTCTGACTATCATGCTGTTTCTTCTCTGTTGAGTACCTCCTCTCTCCCTTGCTGAGTGTCAAAACATCCTCACATCAACAATCCCCTCTTCCCAAATCTGCCCAAATCCTCCCATCATACTCTGTGATTCTCTAAAATAATCTAAGAAAGATCTATTGTTTGGGATCTCCTCTAGGCTAGAAACTAGCCCATTATTCTGTAAATAGGTTTTTCTAAATGGTTAGCTACTTTCATATATTTGATGAAGTACACGATCTGAGACAGGAATATTCTTCAACATTAAAAATAACTACCTATAACTTGCTTTTTAATAGGAAAAATAATCCTCATTCTTTCATACATGGACAATGAATGAATTCTATTAAAAAATGCTGAAGGTCTAATGAACCAGCACTGATTACATAGTCTCAGGTTTGTAAAGAGATATTCATAAATGAAATAAAATTCATCAAACCTTAGGAAAGATCACCAGTTTAGCCTCAGTTATCTATTGCACATCTGCCTGACCACATTATCTTAGGGCTTAAGCATCATTTTTGCATTTCAATGTGGCATTTTATCAGATTAGTGCCCAAGATATTCCAGCTGCACTTCAAGAGACCGAGTGGACATACAGGAATATTATGCATGGCTTGCATCATTGACATTGAGCAAAAGAAATGTGATTAGCACCAAATTGCATCTGACAGGGGAATCAGAAACCTGTCAAACACGATGACATGGATCCAATGTTTAGAAGGCAAAAGGGGGAAGAAAGGAGCAGGGCAGTCTGGCATGGAGACAGCAATAAAACACAACAGCGATGATAAATTAATTCATTTACTTATGAAAAATTAGAGGCTTCCACACACAGCTCTCATTTATAATCTTGTCAATCTGGCTGAGTAAATAAAAGGCTCTACAATATTAGTTGAAAACACAAGCAAGAGAGAAAATGCAAAAATTGGATTCTTGGCCTCACTTTTAATCAAGTACAATAATTCTCTGGTATGAACCACAAGGGTTTTGAAAGGAATTTTTCATTGAAGAATATATTCTATCACCTTCTATATAGCTCCTTTTTCCCAGGCTCAAATTTATAGAGCCCTAGAACTCCAGGGCATAAGACCATCAAGTTGCACTGAGCTTTCCATTAGTCAGAAAAGGTATGTGGACAAAAGGACATACCAAAATGGTTTGCTTTTGATGACTCTAAGAAGAGCAAGTGCAAAAATCAGAGTCTTGTGATACTTTGTTAAGTGGTTATAATCTTTACATAGTCTTATAGTGCTATAGCCTGACTCCAGGAAAATTGATTGCCAGAGGCAATATCAAGGTCACATTCAAAATTCCTTTTTATTTGCCAACTTAATAAGATGGTTCCCAATCTCAGAATAAAGACTTGGATGAACCATATATATATATGTATTTGTCTTTTCATACTCTAAAGTAAACAAGTCATTACCCAGGACCCTCTAATTGTTCTTGAAACATACATTCAAAAATTGCATTCTTGTTATTATATAGGAAAAAAAGAAATGCTCTTCTATGGTCCCCAAATTAATTAAATTGGGAACAAATAAAAGGCAAGGAACAGGATCTGAAGGAGAAATTCAATGTGCTTGTCTAAATGGAAGAAAATAAGTGACTGTCTGGAAGATGCAGCTAAGGAAAAAAGATTTCAGGGCACAAAAACATCACTTAAACCTCTCATTTCAAGTCTCCAAAAAATAAATAAATAAATAAATCTTCTTCTCATATACAAGGTATATTGTATAGATTACATTAAATAAGACTCAGAGGGGATTATTTATTAGATAAAAGATGAACTGTATTTAAAAGAGAGGAGGGTCATATTGATTTCATTAATAATAACTTAAAAATGAAAATATCTCAGATGCCTATTGACAGGAGATCAGGCAAGTAATTTGTAGAATATTCATTCAGTGGAATATTACTCAACATCAAAAAGAAGCTAACTGCTATATATCCATCAATAAGTAAATTTCAAAAGCATTATGGTGAGTAAAAAAAAAAAGCCTTATACAAAAGAATACATACTGTATAACCTGGATTTACATGATGTCCTAAACCAGGCAAAACTAATCTAGAAAACTAGCAAGTGGCTGCTATAGGGGGGTTGGTAGAAACTGGGAAAAGGTGACTGTCAAGGATAATAATAATGCTTTTTATCTCCATAGGCGTTTACATCATGTAGGGAGAAATATCAATAACCTCAGATATGCAGATGATACACCCTGATGGCAGAAAGTGAAGATGAACTAAAAAGCCTCTTGTTGAAAGTGAAAGAGGAGAGTGAAAAAGTTGGCTTAAAGCTCAACATTCAGAAAACTAAGATCATGGCATCTGGCCCCATCACTTCATGGGAAATAGATGGGTATACAGTGGAAACAGTGTCAGACTTTATTTTCTTGGGCTCCAAAATCACTCCAGATGGTGATTGCTTCCATGAAATTAAAAGACACTCGTTGGGGGGAGGAGCCAAGATGGCGGAGGAATAGGACGGGGAGACCACTTTCTCCCCTACAAATTCATCGAAAGAACATTTGAACGCTGAGCAAATTTCACAAAACAACTTCTGATCACTAGCAGAGGACATCAGGCGCCCAGAAAAGCAGCCCATTGTCTTCGAAGGGAGGTAGGACAAAATATAAAAGATAAAAAGGGAGACAAAAGAGCTACGCACAGAGACCCGTCCCAGGAAGGGAGTCTTAATAGAGGAAGTTTCCAATCACCAGGAAACTCTCGCACTAGCGGGACTGGGGGAAGTTTTCGGCAATCTAACTGGGAGGAAAAACTAAATAAGGCCCACAGATTACGTGCCTAAAAGCAACTCCCAGCAGAAAAGTACCCCAGACGTCCGCACCCACCAGCAACAAGCGGGGGCGGAACGGAGAGGAGCGGGGGTGGCATTGCTTAGGGTAAGGACCGGCCCGAAGACCCTGAGAGCAATCGGATGGAGCTGTGGGATAGCAAGGGACAAAATTAACCGGCCGGAACACACTGCCAGTGGTTCGCAAAACAAAGTGACTGAGAAACTCCAGAGAAGAGCCGGCCCATCCCCGCTGGAGGTAGGAGGCAGGGGGAGGAGAAAGGGGCAAACTCAGCCCCTGAGAAGCCACCCCCTCCCACACTGCAAACAGGCCCCCGGTTCTTATCTAAAGACTTCCTGAGACCCGACTGGTGGCGGGCGATAGGGCCGCGGAGGGAAAAAAGCGCGCCGTACCCGGGGAGATTGCGCCCAAGCCTCTGGCTGCCTGAGCCGCTCGCCGTGGAGGGAAAAGGCGCGCCGCATCCAGGGAGAGTGCGCCCAAGCCTCTGGCTGCCTGGGCCGCTAGACGCGGAGGGAATAGGTGCGCTGCACCCCGGGGAGAGTACGCCCAAGCCTCTGGCTGCCTGAACTGCTCAGGCCGGGGAAGGCACAAAACGCAGGCGCAACCGAATCCGCGCTTTTGTGGAGTACCAGAAAACTGGAACCGCACTCAACGCAGGGCCCGCTCCATATAGAGCAGCTGGGAGCCTGAGCAGTGTAGACGGTGAAAGCACTGACACCCGTGAGCGGGGCAAACCCAGTGTGACCGGAACACGGTGAGTGCTATCCACACAGAGCGGTATCTGTCTGCAGCGCCCCGCCCTCCCCGTAGCAGGACTGAACTGAACTAGTGAACCTAGATAAGAGATCACCTCCGCCGCCTGTGTCAGGGCCGAAATTAGACACCAAAGAGACGGCAAACAGAAGCCAAATAAACAAAGGGAACCGCTTCAGAAAGGACCGGTGCAACACATTAAAATCCCTGAAGGTAACACCGACTACACTGGAAGGGGCCTGCAGATATTGAGAAGTGTAAGCTGGAAAGAGGAGCTATCTGAAATTGAACTAAACCTACACTGACCGCAACAACTCCAGAGAAATTCCTAGATATATATGTATATATATATTTTTTAATTAAAAAAAAAATTTTTTTTTCTTTCCTTTTTTAAATTTTTTCTCTTTTATTTTCTTTTAAAATTCCTATTACTCCCCCATTACTCCTCAACTTTCATTTTCATATAGTTTTATGATTTTTTAATTAGGGAAAAAAAAATTTTTTTTTTTTTTTTTTTCTCTTTCTTGCTTTTCTCTCCTATTTCCTTTTAAAGTCCTCTAATACTCCTCTATTATTCCTTAATTTTAATTTTCATTTCACTATAACCTTGCCAAAAAAAAAAAAAAGAGAGAGAAACCCCTATTTTTAAACCGAACTTCATATACATTTTTAAATTTTTTTGTGTGTTTTTTTTGTTTTTGTTTTTAAATACTGTATTTCAAAGAGTCTAACATCTACACAAGATTTTTAATCTTTGTTTTTCAGTATGTGATATAAATTTTGGACATTTAAGAATCCAATATTCAGTTCCCATTTCTATTCAGGAGTGTGGTGATTACTCTCCCACTTTTGACTCTCTGTTTTCTACCTCAGAACACCTCTATTTCCTCCTTTCCCCTTCTCTTCCCAATCCAACTCTGTGAATCTTTGTGGGTGTCTGGGCTATGGAGAACACTTTGAGAACAGATAACTGCGTAGATCTCTCTCTCTCTCTTGAGTCCCCCTTTTTCTCCTCCTGCTAACCTCTATCTCCTTCCTCCCTCTCATATTCTTCATGTAACTCTGTGAACCTCTCTGGTGTCTCTCACAGTGGAGAATCTTTTCACCATTAACCTAGAAGTTTTATTATCAGTGCTGTACAGTTGGAGAAGTCTTGAGACTATTGGAAGAATAAAACTGAAATCCAGAGGCAGGAGACTTAAGCCCAAATCCTGAGAAAACCAGAAAACTCCTAACTACATGGAACATTAAGGAATAAGAGACCATCCAAAAGCCTCCATACCTACACCAAAACCAACCACCACCCAAGAGCCAATAAGCTCCAGTACAAGACATACCATGCAAATTCTTTAGTAACGCAGGAACATAGACCTGAGTGTCAACATACAGGCTGTCCAAAGTCACACCTAACACATAGACCCATCGCAAAACTCATTACTGGACACTCCATTGCACTCCAGAGAAAAGAAATCCAATTCCACACACCAGAACGCTGACACAAGCTTCCCTAACAAGGAAACCTTGACAAACCAATCGTCCAACCCCACCCACTGGATGAAACCTCCACAATAAAAAGGAACCACACACCACAAGAATACAGAAAGCCCACTCCAGACACAGCAATCTAAACAAGATGAAAAGGCAGAGAAATACCCAACAGGTAAAGGAACATGAAAAAAGCCCACCAAGTCAAACAAAAGAGGAGGACATAGGGAATCTACCTGAAAAACAATTTAGAATAATGATAATAAAAATGATCCAAAATCTTGAAAACAAAATGGAGTTACAGATAAATAGCCTGGAGACGAAGATTGAGAAGATGCAAGAAATGTTGAACAAGGACCTAGAAGAAATAAAAAAAAGTCAATTAAAAATTAATAATGAAATAAATGAGATCAAAAACACTCTGGAGGGAACCATGAGTAGAATAACATAGACAGAAGATAGGATAAGTGAGTTAGAAGATAAAATGGTGGAAATAAATGAAGCAGAGAGGAAAAAAGAAAAAAGAAAAATGAGGACAACCTCAAGGACCTCTGGGACAATGTGAAACGCCCCAACATCGAAATCATAGGAGTCCCAGAAGAAGAAGACAAAAAGAAAGGCCATGAGAAAATACTTCAGGAGATAATAGCTGAAAACTTCCCTAAAATGGGGAAGGAAATAGCCACCCAAGTCCAAGAAACCCAGAGATCCCAAACAGGATAAACCCAAGGCGAAACACCCCAAGACACATATTAATCAAATTAACAAAGATCAAACACAAAGAACAAATATTAAAAGCAGCAAGGGAGAAACAACAAATAACACACAAAGGGATTCCCATAAGGATAACAGCTGATCTATCAATAGAAACCCTTCAGGCCAGAAGGGAATGGCAGGACATACTTAAAGTAATGAAAGAGAATAACCTACAACCTAGATTACTGTACCCAGCAAGGATCTCATTCAGATATGAAGGAGAACTCAAAAGCTTTACAGACAAGCAAAAGCTGAGAGAATTCAGCACCACCAAACCAGCTCTTCAACAAATACTAAAGGATCTTCTCTAGACAGGAAACACAGAAAGGCGGTATAAACGTGAACCCCAAATAACAAAATAAATGGCAACGGGACCATACCTATCAATAATTACCTTAAATGTAAATGGGTTGAATGCCCCAACCAAAAGACAAAGGCTGGCTGAATGGATACAAAAGCAAGACCCCTATATATGCTGTCTACAAGAGACCCACCTCAAAACAAGGGACACATACAGACTAAAAGTGAAGGGCTGGAAAAAAATATTCCACACAAACGGAGACCAAAAGAAAGCAGGAGTCGCAATACTCATATCAGATAATATAGACTTTCAAATAAAGGCTGTGAAAAGAGACAAAGATGGACACTACACAAATGATCAAAGAGATCAATCCAAGAAGAAGATATAACCATTATAAATATATAGGCACCCAACATAGGAGCACTGCAATATGTAAGGCAAACGCTAACGAGTATGAAAGAGGAAATTAATAGTAACACAATAATAGTAGCAGACTTTAATACCCCACTCACAACTATGGATAGATCAACTAAACAGAAAATTAACAAGGAAACACAAACTTTAAAGGACACAATGGACCAGCTAGACCTAATTGACATCTATAGGACGTTTCACCCCAAAACAATCAACTTCATCTTTTTCTCAAGTGCACACGAACCTTCTCCAGAATAGATCACATCCTGGGCCATAAATCTAGTCTTGCTAAATTCAAAAAAACTGAAATCATTCCAGTCATCTTTTCTGACCACAGTGCAGTAAGATTAGATCTCAATTACAGGAAAAAAATTATTAAAAATTCAAACATATGGAGGCTAAACAACACGCTTCTGAATAACCAACAAATCATAGAAGAAATCAAAAAAGAAATCAAAATATGCATAGAAATGAATGAAAATGAAAACACAACAACTCAAAAACCTATGGGACACTGTAAAAGCAGTGCTAAGGGGAAGATTCATAGCATTACAGGCCTACCTCAAGAAACAAGAAAAAAGTCAAATAAATAACCTAACTCTACACCTAAAGCAACTAGAGAAGGAAGAAATGAAGAACCCCAGGGTTAGTAGAAGGAAAGAAATCTTAAAAATTTAGGGCAGAAATAAATGCAAAAGAAACTAAAGAGACCATAGCAAAAATCAACAAAGCTAAAAGCTGGTTTTTTGAAAAAATAAACAAAATTGACAAACTGTTAGCAAGACTCATTAAGAAACAAAGGGAGAAGAACCAAATTAACAAAATTAGAAATAAAAATGGAGAGATCACAACAGACAACACTGAAATACAAAGGATCATAAGAGACTACTACCAGCAGCTCTATGCCAATAAAATGGACAACTTGGAAGAAATGGACAAGTTCTTAGAGAAGTATAACTTTCCAAAACTGAACCAGGAAGAAATAGAAGATCTTAACAAACCCATCACAAGCAAGGAAATCGAAACTGTAATCAGAAATCTTCCAGCAAACAAAAGCCCAGGACCAGATGGCTTCACAGCTGAATTCTACCAAAAATTTAGAGAAGAGCTAACACCTATCTTACTCAAACTCTTCCAGAAAATTGCAGAAGAAGGTAAACTTCCAAACTCATTCTATGAGGCCACCATCACCCTAATTCCAAAACCAGACAAAGATGCCACAAAAAAAGAAAACTACAGGCCAATATCACTGATGAACATAGATGCAAAAATCCTTAACAAAATTCTAGCAAACAGAATCCAACAACATATTAAAAAAATCATACACCATGACCAAGTGGGCTTTATCCCAGGAATGCAAGGATTCTTTAATATCCACAAATCAATCAATGTAATACACCACATTAACAAATTGAAAGATAAAAACCATATGATTATCTCAATAGATGCAGAAAAAGCCTTTGACAAAATTCAACACCCATTTATGATTAAAACTCTCCAGAAAGCAGGAATAGAAGGAACATACCTCAACATAATAAAAGCTATATATGACAAACCCACAGCAAGCATCACCCTCAATGGTGAAAAATTGAAAGCATTTCCCCTGAAATCAGGAACAAGACAAGGGTGCCCACTCTCCCCACTCCTATTCAACATAGTTTTGGAAGTGTTGGCCACAGCAATCAGGGCAGAAAAAGAATCGTAGAAGGAAAGATAGAAAAAAGAAGAAGATGTGAAACTCTCTCTGTTTGCAGATGACATGATCCTCTACATAGAAAACCCTAAAGACTCTACCAGAAAATTACTAGAGCTAATCAATGAATACAGTAAAGTTGCAGGATATAAAATTAACACACAGAAATCTCTTGCATTCCTATACACTAACAATGAGAAAACAGAAAGAGAAATTAAGGAAACAATACCATTCACCATTGCAACAAAAAGAATAAAATACTTAGGAGTATATCTACCTAAAGAAACAAAAGACCTATACATAGAAAACTATAAAACACTGATGAAAGAAATAAAAGAGGACACAAACAGATGGAGAAATATACCGTGTTCATGGATTGGAAGAATCAATATTGTCAAAATGGCTATACTACCCAAAGCAATCTATAGATTCAATGCAATCCCTATCAAACTACCAACGGTATTTTTCACAGAACTAGAACAAATAATTTCACAATTTGTATGGAAATACAAAAAACCTCGAATAGTCAAAGTAACCTTGAGAAAGAAAAATGGAACTGGAGGAATCAACCTGCCTGACTTCAGACTATACTACAAAGCCACAGTCATCAAGACAGTATGGTACTGGCACAAAGACAGAAATATAGATCAATGGAACAGAATAGAAAGCCCAGAGATAAATCCACGAACCTATGGTCACCTTATCTTCGACAAAGGAGGCAAGGATATACAATGGAAAAAAGACAATCTCTAACAAGTGGTGCTGGGAAAACTGGTCAACCACCTGTAAAAGAATGAAACTAGAACACTTTCTAATACCATACACAAAAATAAACTCAAAATGGATTAAAGATCTAAATGTAAGACCAGAAACTATAAAACTCCTAGAGGAGAACATAGGCAAAACACTCTCCGACATAAATCTCAGCAGGATCCTCTATGACCCACATCCCAGAATTTTAGAAACAAAAATAAAAATAAACAAATGGAACCTAATGAAACTTAAAAGCTTTTGCACAACAAAGGAAACTATAAGCAAGGTGAAAAGACAGCCCTCAGATTGGGAGAAAATAATAGCAAACGAAGCAACAGACAAAGGATTAATCTCAAAAAGACACAAGCAACTCCTCCAGCTCAACTCCAGAAAAATAAATGACCCAATCAAAAAATGTGCCAAAGAACTAAACAGACATTTCTCCAAGGAAGACATACAGATGGCAAAAAAACACATGAAAAGATGCTCAACATCACTCATTATCAGAGAAATGCAAATCAAAACCACAATGAGGTACCATTACACGCCAGTCAGGATGGCTGCTATCCAAAAGTCTACAAGCAATAAATGCCGGAGAGGGTGTGGAGAAAAGGGAACCCTCTTACACTGTTGGTGGAAATGAAAATTAGTACAGCCGCTATGGAAAACAGTGTGGAGATTTCTTAAAAAGCTGGAAATAGAACTGCCATATGACCCAGCAATCCGACTTCTGGGCATACACACCGAGGAAACCAGATCTGAAAGAGACACGTGCACCCCAATGTTCATCGCAGCACTGTTTATAATAGCCAGGACATGGAAGCAACCTAGATGCCCATCAGCAGACGAATGGATGAGGAAGCTGTGGTACATATACACCATGGAATATTACTCAGCCATTAAAAAGAATTCATTTGAATCAGTTCTAATGAGATGGATGAAACTGGAGCCCATTATACAGAGCGAAGTAAGCCAGAAAGATAAAGACCATTACAGTATACTAACACATATATATGGAATTTAGAAAGATGTAACGATAACCCTATATGCAAAACAGAAAAAGAGGCTCAGATGTATAGAACAGACTTGTGGACTCTGGGAGAAGGCGAGGGTGGGATGTTTCAAGAGAACAGCATCAAAACATGTATATTATCTAGGGTGAAACAGATCACCAGCCCAGGTTGGATGCATGAGACAAGTGCTCGGGCCTGGTGCACTGGGAAGACCCAGAGGAATCGGGTGGAGAGCGAGGTGGGAGGGGGGACCGGGATGGGGAATACATGTAAATCCATGGCTAATTCATTTCAATGTATGACAAAAACCCTGCAATGATGTAAAGTAATTAGCCTCCAACTAATAAAAATAAATGGAAAAAAAAAAAAAAAAAAAAAAGACTGAACTGAGGTATATATATTTTGCCAAAACCCATGAAATGATGCACTTAGGGTTTGAGCACTGCATTGTACGTAACTTTTAGTTTGAAAAGATCCATACACAATAATGAACTCTAGTTAATGATATGAATGTGAAAGTTATAGGGGTAACATGCATGCATATCTGTAATTACTGAGAAATGCATCAAAAATAAGATGGACTGAAGAATGGAGAGGAACATATGATGCATGTGTTTACAAATAAGAGGCAAAGCAAATGGGGTAGAATGTTAACTGTAAACCCTAACTGTTGTGTCCATGGGTCTTCACTGTAAAATTTTTTTTTCAAATTTTGTATTTTAAAATTAAAAAAAAAAAGTGTAGGGGAAAAATGGTGTGTGAAGGATTGGGGAAGTAATGAGCACTAACTAGTTTTACTAGTATGGCTCAAAGATGGGGGGTATGGTGCAAAGACAGGGGGAAATCTCAAGGATTATAAAGCAAGAAAAAGTCAAAAGCATGGAGCTAGTACCGTGAAGTCTTTGGCTTTAGGACAATCTAGCAATGGCTAGATACCCTTCATAGTGGGACAGAGGATGAAACCAGGAAAAACAGAAAAATCACAGAGTCCTTCAGAAAGAGCAAATGACATGTCAGATCTTTAAAAACTGTAGTATTTTCCTATAACTTCTGCAAGTTTTATATCTCAGCAAAAAAGCAACAGAGAGTAATTTCTACATGAAGTTTCAAAGCAAGTCTAGCAAAGAAATTTCTCCCTTAGGAAAGGACAGTATGAAGCATTGTGATGTTTAAAAAATGAATTATCTGTTTGTAGTGTTTAAAATCCAACAGCTTTCATCTTACATTAAGAATGTTCTCAAAGGAGAAATTTGAAGGTACATATATTACATTTTCTCATACCCATTTAAGTAACAATTTATCTCCTTGATTTAACTTGATTCCACAAAACCTTTCGAAGTCAAAGTGAAAGTCATTCAGTTGTGCCTGACTCTGCAACCCCATAGACAATATAGTCCATGGAATTCTCTAGGCCAGAATACTGGAGTAGGTAGCCATTCTCGTCTCCAAGGGATCTTCCCAACCCAGTGATCGAACCCAGGTCTCCCACATAGCAGGTGGGTTCTTTACCAGATAAGCCACAAGGGAAGCCCAAGAACACTGGAGTGGGTAGCCTATCCCTTCTCCAGTGGATCTTCCCAACTCAGAAATTGAACTGCAGTCTTCTGCATTGCAAGCAGATTCTTTACCAACTGAGCTATCAGGGGAGCCCCTTGAAGTCAAAATGTCCATCAAATCTTAATAAAATGGATCAGGCTATTCATGTGATGCTATATACTCTTCTTAACTTTGTAATCTTTAATTGTTTAAACCAATAATGCAAGCTCTTGTAAACAAATTTAAGAAAAAACTTTTCACTATTCCGAAGTGTACATTCTAATACTTAACAGGACTAAAATCATGAAAATACAATAATTTGTACTATTACTATTGCCAAGGTGTTCACTGTTAAAGACAAAAATAATATCTTACACTAGTCAGTATCCATGAATCATAATAGTCATCAAAAGTAGCCTTTCAGAACCTAAAACAATTAACTTTCTATTTGAACAACAAATGAAATGCCTTGAGTAAAAGGAAAATATATTTAATTGTCTACATTATACCCTTTTGACCTAAATGAGAAACAAAATTATACAATTTTGTATTCTATCCCTAGACTATAAAAAAATAGAACTCTCAAAACTACATCACATTATTCACTTCTACTCCAAATTTCACACTTCTGACAGTTTTCACCAAATCCATAATTCACAGACACACATGCCCGGTAAGTCAACTCATCCTTCCAAATGCCCTGTCCTTAGCTTTTATTTCTCTCACTTAAACAATAAGTCTATCCATACTGGCTAACCAGAATGAAAGCCAGTGTTGTATCTTCCCTGAATTACAGGCTTGCTGACTGCTCCTTCCTCCTGTACTACCCAGCCTCTACTCCCCAACACAGTCAGATCATGTCCTTCTTCAGCTCAAAAGATTTTGCTGGATTCTTCAACTGCCAAGAACAAAAGCCAAGTTCTTAGAGCAACTTACAAGGCCATGTTGAGTCCACCCACCCACCAAGCATGGACTAGCTCCCAGGCTTCAAACACCACCCTGTTAAGAGAATTTCCCTGATGACCCTATGTTCAGCTGCCCTCCCCTGGCTTTCCCTACATTCTCTCCCAAACTCTATTTCTCCAAAACACTTAGCAACCTATGACATGCTATGCATTTACTTACTTCTTATTTTAGAGAGAACTCTCCTCGCTGAAACTAGAGAACAGGGATTTTTAACCATTTTATTCATTGCACTGCGTATCCTCTACCTAGAAAGATACTTGAAACCTTGTTGGCACTCAGTAAGTATTTGTCAGATAAAAAAATGGACTGTTTCACATGCTAACAGTTCAGAAGAGTATCACGATTCCTGCCCACATTTGAAAAGGACTGTTTATGTAAATGATCAAAAATTAGCATTAGTTAGGAATATGTGATATACTTGCTCATTAAGAGAACTCCTTGAACAAGGGGAGAGATAAATCAGTTCTAATCAGTTTCCTCACATGGAATATTTATTACCAAAAATATCTACATTGTTAGATACAAAATGTTTTCTAATTTAGCTTTTCTTACAAATCAACTCTTATGGATCAGTTATCACTTAAAATGCAATTGCACTGATGGAAAAATGTGAATTTTAATAAATCCTCAAAGCACTTTAAATCCAATATGCTATGCAATATAAACTGAACCACTGTTACATTACTTTAACAATGCTTTGGGTTAATCAAGGAAATTTTAAAATATTACATGTCTTCAGAGAATATCTTTAATAATTGTATGAATGCAACATAAGAAATGCTACATACAGTTAAGAATTGGTGCAAAGTTTAATCTAAAATGGCCTATAAAGTTCAAAATAACCATATGTATATTTTTAATAAAAGTGACATAGTGAGTGAAATAATGGTTTGTTTCACAAGTCCATAAAACAGTCTTATATCTGAATGAAAGCATTTTGCATGAATAATGAAAAGTGAGTAGTTATATACCACCTGACCCTAATTTTTTTATCCTGGAAAATAAAATAACTGTTAAAGGGTTTAACAGTCATTTTCAGCAGTGATATGTGCCAATATGCACAGTGATTACAGAGTACTTTAAAGCACCCTACTCCCCTTTCACTGAAGCCAACTATAAATTATGACCAGGGCAGTTACAGAACTTGGAATCAACCATGCAAAACTATCAAGAACCTATTATAAGTCCACTACTCAACCTTCCAGCAGTAAATTCACAACCACAAACCACAAATGAATTTTTAATTATTCCATATTTGATTTTTACAATGCTTTGGGACAAGTAATTATGAAAGGCACTTTATTTGTCTGGTGTCATTAATATGCATCAGTGACAATGAAGCCACAGAAAAACTGAGTGAACAGGGTATCTTGAGTATTAATTATGACTTGCCAATCTTGGAAGATGAAGTTTTATGAAAGTCCCCAAATATTGTTATCACTATTTCAGACTATGATGGCACATTAACTTCTAAGAACATTAAGCTCTCTTAAAAAGCTTCATGTATATTATCTAGGGTGAAACAGATCACCAGCCCAGGTTGGATGCATGAGACAAGTGCTCGGGCCTGGTGCACCGGGAAGACCCAGAGGGATCGGGTGGAGAGGGAGGTGGGAGGGGGGATTGGGATGGGGAATACATGTAAATCCATGGCTGATTCATGTCAATGTATGACAAAAACCACTACAATATTGTGAAGTAATTAGCCTCCAACTAATAAAAAAATAAATGGGAAAAAAAAAGTATAAAAAAAAAACAAACAAAAAAAATTTCTTTGGAAGTTTAAAAAAAAAAAAGCTTCTGTTTACTTGTTCATTTAAGTTCATTCGCTCAGTTGTGTCCAACTCTTTGCAACCCCATGGAATATAGTATGCTAGGCTTTCCTGTCCATCACCACCTCCCAGAGCTTGCTCAAACTCATGTCCATTGAGTTGGTGATGCCATTCAACCATTTCATCCTCTGTTGTCCCCTTCTCCTCCTGCCTTCAATCTTTCCCAGCATCACGGTCTTCTCCATATGAGTCCGTTCTTCATGCCAGGAGGCCAAAATATTGGAGTTTCAGCTTCAACATCAGTCCTTCCAATAAACACCCAGGACTTATCTCCTTTAGGATGGACTGGTTGGATCTCCTCGCAGTCCAAGGGACGCTCAAGAGTCTTCTACAACATCACAGTTCAAAAGCATCAATTCTTCGGGGTGCAGTTTCCTTTATAGTCCAAGTCTCATATCCATACATGGCTAATGGAAGAACCATAACTTTGACTAGATGGACTTTTGTTGGCAAAGTAATGTCTCTGCTTTTTAATATGCTATCTAGGTTGGTCATAGCTTTTCTTCCAAGGAGGAAGCATCTTTTAATTTCATGACTGCAGTAACCACCTGCAGTGATAATCTCTCACTGTTTTCATTGTTTCCCCATCTATTTGCCATGAAGTGATGGGACCAGATGCCATGATCTTAGTTTTTTGAATGTTGAGTTTTAAGCCAACTATTTCACTCTCCTCTTTCACTTTCATCAAGAGGCTCTTTGGTTTTTCTTCACTCTCTGTCATAAGGGTGGTATCATCTGCATATCTGAGGTTTACCTGAAGGTTTTTTCAGACTCAAAGTTGAGTTTTAGTTTATTGAACTGAATTTCAGTGGCATTTTTCTACACGTAACCCTGATAATGTTATATATATCACTACATATTCTACAGAATTATAACTAAAATTCTATGGCAAAATGACTATTAAAATATCCTTAACTCAAATTTTTCTTTAGGTGATGCATAACAACTTTCAGCATTATAATTATTACCAATTATTACCAAAGAAACAATAGAAATTACTCAAAAACTTAGAATGAAATACAGCTTCATTTTGGGGAAGACCTCTCCAGAGAGAGGACTTTTCTAAAATTAAAATTAAATTTTATTAATTAGATAGCTTATTAAGTGTAGAATGGGCCTTTAGATGAAATAAAAAGAAAGTACCATAATTTAACTTGGAGAAAACAGTGGCTGAGAGAAAGGAACTAAAAAAATATATGCTCACATAGGGATATTTAAAAGGAATTATCTAACAATATTCACTATTTTCATTAAAGAAATGTTTTCAGATGTGACGAGTGTTTCCGCAGGCCATCCACTGAAAGGTACAGTAAGGATACAGATTAATAGCTGGACAATTGTCTCAGTACCCTCAGCCCTCCAATCCATCCAGGAGCCCTGAATAGGTCAGAGAAGTGTGGTAGGGGGCATTTCAGTGCTGCCTCTCCATGATCTGTTTTCATGGGTTTGGTATCTCTCCCTGGCTGACTGCCTGGTACAACTTCTGAGACTTCCAACCCAGACCGACAACTCCCCCTCAAAGGCCTCCTAGGCTGTGGGTGAGAGCCCAGAGCTAGCCTAGCCGTGGGTCAGGCATGCAGGAGCCTCTCCCCGGGAACTCACATGCTGTATCTGCCCCTGGGCACCACACACCATTGCTGGAGGTTCTTTCCCCGCCCAACTCTCTGCCCTCACACTTCCCTCAGTTTCTCTCCACACCGCTGCTCCTAACCTGGGCACCACCATGTCATGCTTCCTGCTTTTTAGGCTGGATTGGAGGTGTCCATTGGTGGTTCCTTTCTGACTCTAGAGCAATTCCTACATGATAAACCACTCCCTCTTTTGCAGGAAGCAGCTCACATCTACTGCTTGTCATTGGTGGTCACTTTCATTTCCAAACTCTCCAATTTTCATCAGCAGGCTAACTTATTTCATTTCCTTCCCTCCTTCGGTTCTTTTCTTCTTCTTCTCCTTCCTGCTCTAGCTGTCATTACACAAGAAGAAAGGAGTTGAACTGATTACTGGAGGAACTTCAGGTACATTTACGAAAATATATGGCTTCTGACTTTTTAATTCTCACCACCAAACCCTTACTGAAGGCTTACTGCATGCACAAGATACTGTTAAACCAAAGGTCTTTGAACTTTCTCGGTTCATGGAGCCTTTAGTGCCTCACTAATTTTTTTCATGGTGACTTCAGGCTAAGTGAAATGTCTGACAATTCAGTTGATTAAGTAGTAAAGTCCAAAGAATTTAATTATCCATATCCTAAAAACAAAAACAAAACCCAGTAGCCATTTGAGAAAATGCATGTAAAATGAAGAAAATATTTATTTTTTAAACATAATTACTAACATGGGATGCATGTCTACTGCACACTTCACAGCTTAAATTCTTAAATCAGACACCAACTCCCTCAATTTCCTATCCCACAATGATAGTCACATGGTACTTTTTGAATCAGAGAAACTAAACTACCTTGGATTAGTAGTTCATGTGGTATTTCACAGAAGTTTAAAATATGCAGTGCCTCCGTGAGTTTTCTATAGCACCCTCTGGGTACTCATGGTTTGAGTACTATGAGAAGTGCGTCTAAGCACTTTTGCATTATCTCATAATCCTCTCATGGTCATATAAAGTCAGCACTATCATCAGAAGAAGAAATTAAAGCAATGTTACATAGCTCATAAATGGTGTGGCTAGATTCAGTTCCAGAGAGTTTGATTCTGGAGCCCAGGAGAGTCACAGATCTAGGCAGAGAACAGACTCAACTGAGGAATACAATAGAGTATTTCCATAATAGGTTAGGAAATATTGCCCATTGAATATTTCTAGGAATCAATTTCTCAACTGCCATATTTCTATGACAGCTAAGCAGAGAATTGGGGGATTTATGAAATAAAGTATCCCTTGTGAAAACAGTATTAAATGCAATAATACACCCTGAGAAAACACTTGTGAAAAAAGTTAAATGTTTGGAAACTTTATTTTATAAACACATGATGCTCATTTTATCTGTAGGCTAAATTACCATCAGTGGGCTGAATTCATTTCCATGATAAATGATAATAGCCTCTTTGAAAGTCATCATTCTAATGCTTCCAAACATCTATTTGTCATGGTTAGTATTCAGATTAGCTGGGTGAACATAGGAAAATTCTGATAGATGTGAGGAGAAGGAACAAACAAGAGCTCAAGTGAAACAGGACCTGTAACAGTGCTGGGCACAAATAAAGAACACAACAACCATTCCTTACTCACCCTCTTAGTCTTTCATAGTTTTACATAGCAACACTGCGATTAAACTTTCAATATTTTCCCCCCTTGCTGCTTAATAAATTTGACAGACTTTCCTATATATCAAGAATCTTCCTGGTGGCTCAGCAGCAGAGAATCCACCTGCAATGTAGGAGACACATGTAGGTGCAGGTTCGATTCCTGAATTAGGAAGATGCCCTGGAAGAGGAAATGGCATGCGAGAGTTAGACCCTAATGAAGACTGAGTCCTGAAGAATTTATGATTTTGAACTCTGATGCTAGAAAAAGACTCTTAAGAATCCCTTGGAGAGAAAGGAGATCAAATCAGTCAGTCTTAAAGGAAATCAACCCTGAATATTCATTGGAAAGACTGATGCTGAAGGCTTCAATATTTTGGCCACTGAAGGTGAAGAGCCAACTCATTGGAAAAGACGCTGATGCTGGGAAAGATTGAGATCAGGAGGAGGAGACGGTGACAGAGGATGAGATAATTGGATAGCATTGCCAAATCAATAGACAAGAGTTTAAGCAAACTCTGGGAGATGGTAAAAGACAGGGAAGTCTGGCATGCTGTAGTCTATGAGGTTGAAAGAGTATGACAGGATTTAGCAACTGAAAGTGAAAGTGTTAGTCACTCAGTCCTGTCCCCATGGACTGTAGCCTGCCAGGCTCCTCTTCATGGAATTCTCCAAGCAAGAATACTGGAGTGAGTAACAATTCCCATCTCCAGGGGATCTTCCTGATCCAGATATCAAAGAACAACAACCTATATATAAAGAGACAAACACACTTTAAACATTTTTAGGATGAACTGGTTGGATCTCCCTGCAGTCCAAGGGATTCTCAAGAGTCTTCTCCAACACCATAGTTCAAAAGCATCAATTCTTTTGGCACTCAACTTTCTTTATAGTCCAACTCTCTCATCCATACATGACCACTGGAAAAAACCATAGCCTTGACTAGATGGACCTTTGCTGACAAAGTAATGTCTCTGCTTTTTTAATATGCTGTCTAGGTTGGTCATAACTTCCTTCCAAGGAGTAAGTGTCTTTAATTTCATGGCTGCAATCACCATCTGCAGTGAATTATGGAGGCCCAGAAAAAATAAAGTCCCTGACACTGTTTCCACTGTTTCCCCCATCTATTTGCCATGAAATGATGGGACCTGGATGCCATGATCTTAGTTTTTTTCTAAATGTTGAGCTTTAAGGAGCCAACTTTTTCACTCTCTTCTTTCACTTTCATTAAGAGGCTCTTTAGTTCTTCTTCACTTTCCTGCCATAAGGGTGGGTGT
>JAJLRB010002478.1:0-19324 GCA_020976825.1 Odocoileus hemionus | reverse complement strand
AGACACCTACTATGCATTAGACCCCAAACTCAGAAAAATATCCTCGCACTTGTGAAAATGACAATGAGTAACACTGACTACTATAAACCCTAGATGTCAAATGGCACATACTAGTTTAGGACATCATATCTCACTATATACATTTCTCACGCACTCGTGTGTATGACTACACAAGCTCTATGTCTGTCCTTGAAACCCGATCTAAACTGCCATCACATCTATGACTTTATATGTCATCACAGGCGCCATATGTCGACGGTTCATCACACAACTGATGTAAGAGATCACAGGTGTAATAGTATGCCTGTCAGATGGCATTACCGATGACATATAACCACACTCTGTGACCCACAATCCTCAGTATTTGTATGGACATCACATGCACTAACAATAATATTTTCATGAATATCACACAGATTGTATACGATATGATCTTTCATCTACTACATATGATATCACAGTCACTATATACGTGACATCATAAATGACTCCTATCTATGACATCACACCACTCTACCTTTACGATTATTACTTTATATAGCATACACACACAGTGTTATGAGAACAGAACAACTTGTGTACTATCACAGACACCATATCTGACCTCCATCAACGACTGTAACTGTGTTCATCACAGCAAATGTATATCAATTTTATCAAACCAGTGTATGTATGACATCACCGTCCACTATATGTATTTTAAATCTGTATAATACCTAAGATATACAATCAAATCCACACTTTACGGCGCAATCACACACAATTTAATTTATGACATTAGTATCCAACTATATTTTGACATACACAATCAACTGGTGATCTGTTGTCGGTCACACATCCAGTCTATCGATGATTTATCACACACCCTATAGTGATATATTATATGAGAGTATCAATCCTCATGTATACCATTCACGAGGATCCTATGAGCTATTATTTTATGAATCACACCCAATCTGTATCCTAACATCCCACACCCCTCTTGTGTTGGCTGCCACTATCACTTTAACGGCTCTATGTATGATATCATCTGCACTGTAGCATGGGCGATACATTCTTTTACAACAGTCAAAACACAGTGGTTGATATGATGTTCACATACTTATGAACAATGAACTCAGTCACACCCCAATATATGAGACAGCAACTCCCTGTATCTTTGCGCATCAACGACTCTTCCACTAATATCACATCTCACTAATGTGTGGTGAATCAGTTGCACTCTGTAATATCACATTACTCCTAAAGTCTTCATCTATGTACTTATGAAGAGCTCACAAATCATGTCATTGTATGAAACCAATCCAGTATGTAGGCTAATATATACTCTGTTACATGTGACCTTCACAGGCAAAATAATCCTTGTCATCAGGCAATCCGACGCTGTATTGAACACGTAACACTCCTACTCTATGTATATGACATACAACTGCGCGTATGTGCACTACCCCAGCATCTTTAGCCCTGTGGAAGACTTATATACATCCTCACGTTACGTACATCAAACCACGTATTTAACTCATAGGCATCTCACGAAACACACTCATGATTCATACCGCAGTTGAACTTTTCTTATATATCACAATATGATAGATTCGTCATCACATCCACCCCTCTATTTGATGATATCACAATACTTAGTGTATCTATGAGATCTCATGGCTTATTATGATGACATCAATCTGTCCATTGTATACAATACATATTTCACTAGTTTTGTTAGGTCAAAACCACTGTATTCTACTTTCTGAGTCTCACACCCCACTCTTTTCATCTTATACAACCTTTGTATGTATGGACATCTCACACCTGTGTGCGTACTATCATAAACACTACTGAATGCATCACATCAACATTTTATGACATTGACACCACATTATTTATGACATCATCGCATGCACTGTACTCATGATTCACTCCAAATATATCTGACAAATTGCATCCACCACTGTACCTGTGTCATCACAAACCACTCTAATAGATGATCTCAGACCAACTGTACGTAGGACATCACACCCATTTTATGTATGACATCTTAGGCACTGACACAAAATTTCGCATCCACTCATATGACTTCACACATTGCAGTCATCGACATTACCTCCATTGCATTCGTGGCATCAGAGACACTATAGATGAGATCACACACATGACAACACAAATGTTTTATCTGCCATCTCACCCATAGTATTGAGACTAATCCACTGTATGCTTGTCCTCAAACCCAGTGTATCAATGTTACCACACCCACATCTCTGGACAACACTTATCACGCACACTCTATGTATGACGGGGACATCCACGGTTTATGACATGTATCTCTATCCGCTATATCAGTGACATCACAGCCACTCCATCTGTCCCATCAATCCACTATGGTTCTGAATTCATAATTAAGGAATGTACACTTATTTTGACATGAAACAAACCGTGTAATTCAGAATCAATGATCAATACACCACTCTAAAAACACTCTGACAGCAGCATAACACATCCACGGTTTATGACCATAATACCTGTGTATCAGTGTGATGACACCCGTGTAAAGGACACTCTATGACAATGTTATAGTCCCACTCACACACTGTATGTAGGACACCACACATACTATATGTATCGAACAATATGCGGTATATATGACATGACACCACGCTGAGTGTGACATAAATTCACTCTATGCATGACATCAAATCTTCTTTTTTCACATCACACACTTTATATCTGACAGCACATCCACTGTACCTGTGTCATCACACACAAAATTATCGATCATATAACCTCCCATTGTATGTATGATACCCAACATCCACAAAGTCTATGATATCATTATGAACTACATATGACATCACACCCACTCTGTATGATATCACACCACTCTATGACATCACACCCACTGTTTCTCATGCATTAACCCAGTATATCTGACATCGCATCCCCTACTGTACCTGGGTCATTACTGAGTATATTGATTATATACCACACCAGCACACTATGTGTGATATCAAACCAACTGTATGTATGACATCCTGTGATTAATTTGTGACCTAACACCCACCACTTTATGATATGACATCACATATCTGTATTCATGGCAACACATAATGCAATCACTCGATTCATCATGACACCACACCCCCACTGTATATGACATCACATACACTCTACTTTGTGACATCACAGCCAACTGTAATTATGACAAGACACCTACTATGCTTTAGACAGACACATATCAGTAAAAATATGTCATCGCACCTGGAATATGAATGGGAACACTACCACTGTACCCGATGTACCATGGCCACAACATACTACAGGACCATTTAGGACATCATATCCACTATGAACACGTTCTCACCCACACCGGTGTATGTATGACTACACAAGCTCTATGTCTGTCTTGAAACCCCCATCTAACTGCCATTCACATCCACTCTATATGTCATCACAACCACTTTGTCGACGCCATCACACAAACTATGTAAGAGATCACAGGTGACATAATGTATGCCATTCAGATGCACTACACATGACATCATAACCACACTCTGTGACCACAATCCTCAGTATTTATGACATCACATGCACTGTATTCATGATATCACACGCATTGTATACGATATGATATTTCATCTACTACATATGATATCACAGTCACTATATACGTGACATCATCTATAAATGACTCTATCTATGACATCACACATTCTACCTTTACGACTTATCTACTTTATATAGCATCACACACACAGTGTTATGAGAACAGAACCCGATTGTGTACTTCACAGAGACACCATATCTGACCTCACAACGACTGTAACTGTGTCATCACAGCCAAATGATTTACACCAATTTTATCAAATCTCACCATGTATGTATGACATCAACTGTCCACTATATATGTATGAAATCTCTGTATAATACCTATTGGCAATAAAATTCATTTACATGAAATCATCATCATTTGTAACGACATCACACCACTTTATTTTATAACATCTCACGGTCCACTAGATATTGACATCACATCGCAACTGGATCTGTGTCGTCACACGCCCAGTCTATGATATATCACAAAACCTACCAATATATATTATGATGAGCGACCAATCCAAGTACACATGTGGACAACGCTATTGCACTATATTATGACAATCACACACACTCTGTAGAACATCACTAACCCTCTGTTTTGCTGACAGCCACGATTCTGCCTCTGTTATGATATTATGCATCGTTTTGCATCTGTAGATGAGCCATCACATGTCTCTTTATAAGCGAGACAGCAAAAACAGTATTTATGATGTCACATCCACTTCAAGGGACATAACGTCACACCAACTGATATGAGAAAGCACACACCACTGTATCAGTTTGCTCATCAAAAACCAACCTCTCACATAATATCCACATGCCCAATTTTATGTGACATCACAGCCACTATATGTGTGACATCAGTTGCACTCTGTAAACATCTACATCTACTCCGTTAGTAGTCTTCACACTACAGTACTTAGATGACATCACAAACATCCTATGTATGAAAACCACATCCACATATGTAGGGAGACAATATAATACCCTATACAATGTGACCAGATCACAGCAAATAATCTTGTTCCCATCACTCCACTGTTATTTGGACCTAAAGTCACATCCTACGCGTTGTATGAACATCCACCCTCTGCGTAATTGTGCGGGCATCGTTAGTTGGCCCCAGTAGTATGAAGACAGTCACATCCTCACGTTACGACATACAAAACACCTTTTCTAAGGGCAATCAAGGCACACTATATTTGACTTCATGATCCACAGTATCATCTGTCATCTTATCCACTGTGATTCACTGATATCACAACAAAGAGTGTTATCGATGAGAATCTCATCCGCGATATTAATGATGACATCTTATCCATTGTATTACAATAACTATTCACTAGTTTTGTTACCTCACACAATGTATCGTCTGGGTCTACACCCACTCTTTCCAATCTTATCACACCCTTTGTTTGTCTGACATCACTCGCCACAGTTTGTCGTACCAGCACAAAAACACTATTTAAGGCATCACTTTCAACATTTTCTAGGACATAACACTCACACATTAATTTAGGACATCTCGTGCACTATTTACTCATGATATCACTCCAAAATATAGTCTGGACATTGCACCTTCACTTGTGTCCTGTTGTCATCACAACACACCGCTAATGATTGACCTCAAGACCTACTTGTACGTAATGGACATAACAACCCATTTTATGTATGTACATCTTCACGGCCCACTCTACAAATTACGTCACATCCACTCGTTCATGGAACTTCACAAGCATTGCAGTCATCGCATTTTCCTCCATTCCATTCGTGGCGTCACTCAGAACCACTTAATAGAGGAGATCACACACATGGACAACGCATATGTTTTGATTTCTGCCATCTCAAACCATAGTATCTGAGTGACTACGTCCACGGTATTTGCTTTGTCCTCTAACCCAGTGTATCAATGATACCACACCCTCACGCTCTGGATGATATAACACAGACTCTATGTTGACAGCACACCCCCGGGTTTTATGCATGTCATCCCCTAATTTCTGAATCACAGCCACTCCATCTGCCCATCACCCCCTAGGGTTCGAATTCATATCCACTATATTTGACATGAAAAAAAACCTGTAAAGACAATAAAACACCTATCTGACAGCATAACCCCATAATCTTACTGTGATCACCCCTCTAAAAAATTATAACCCCACGTAGGGGACCCACCAACAAATTGTATGAAAAATTTGCAGTATAAAGAAGCACCCACGGGTGACAAATTCACTCTTGCATGACATCAAATTTTTTTTTCACATCACACCTTTATATCTGACACACACCACCCCTGTGTCATCCAACCCAAATTATACCATTTAAATATAACCCCCATTGTTGATATCCACCCACAAATCAAATTTTTATGAAACATATATCACACCCACCTTTGTATATTTTTCCCACTCTAGGGGATACACCCACGTTTATGCTTTCCCGTAAATTGACTCCACCCCTTTACCTAAATTACTGATAAATTGATTTTCCCCACCCACACTTTTGAATCAAACCAATTTGAAACACCATTAATTGGCCCAACCCCCCCCCCCCCCCCCCCCCCCCCCCCCCCCCCCCCCCCCCCCCCCCCCCCCCCCGAAAAAAAACCTACTATCTTAGACCCCATTTCAGTAAAAATATCATGCCTTGGTATATAAGGGGAAACACTAACCTGTCCCCAATGTAAAGGGGCACAACTACGTTTAGACATCAATCCATTATACTTTTCTCAGCCAACCCCGGTGTATGACTAAAACAAGCTCTATTCTGTTTGAAACCCCATCTAATCCCAAACACATCCACTCTAATGTACCCAAAACCACTTTGTCGCCCATCCACAAACTTGTAAGAGACACATGCAAAAGTACCCATCAGATGCCACAATGACATATAACCACATCTGTACCAAACCTCAGATTTATGACATCACATGACTGATTCTGAATCAACGCTGTATACGATATAATTTCATTACTAATATGATATCACAGTCCTTAACGTACATCAAAAATCTCTATCTAGACATCCCATTCTCCTTTACACTTTTTACTTTTATAGCATCACCACGTTATGAAACAAACCCTTTGTACTTCACAGACACCATATCTGACCTCAAAAGACTGAACTGTGCACACAGAATGTATCAATTTTATAAAACCCATTATGTATGAATAAAACCCCACTATATGTATAAATCCTGTATATCCCTATGAACACATCCCCCTTTTTACGCCATCACACCACTTTATTTATACATCATTCCACTATATTTGACATCACATAAATATCGGGTTCTCCACCAGTCTATCGATGAAAACACAACCTATATATATATATATACATCCATATACCTGTGCGCCCTATGCACTTATTTTGACATCACCCCAAATCTGTAAAACTCCCACCTCTGTGTTGCTGCCCCACACTGGGGTTTTTAGTTCATTTCACTGGAATGGCATCACATCTCTTTACAACGAAAAAAAATTTTTTTTATGATTCACATCCACTTCAGACATACCACCCCCTTTTAAATGAGACAGCACCCCCCCTGTTCTTTCCATCAAACCTCCCCACTTATCACACCACTATGTGTGGTGACATCATTGCACTCTGTAACTCACATCTACTCCTTTAATCTTCACTCTCTGACTAGCCCCACAACATCTTTATGAAACCACATCCATTGTGGGGCCCAATAAACCCGTACATTCATCACAGCAAATAATCCTTTGTCATCCACCCAAACGTATTGACCCGTACCCTACTCTTTAAAGACATCACAATATCGTATGGCACTCTTTCCCCTGGGGAAGACATCACATCCCCACGTTACACATAAACCACATTTCTAAGGCATCACGCACACTATATTTACATCATAGCAGATCTCGTCATCACATCCACTGATTGATGAATCACAAAAATTATTTTTGGAATCCTTTGGCTATATTATGAAAAAAATCCTTTTAATAAAATACATATTCACATTTTTTGTTAGGTCCAACCACTGTATCTTCGATTTCCCCAACCCACTCTTTACATCTTATCCAACCTTTGTTTGTATACACTCACCCTTTTGGCGCCCTTTCATAAAAACTATGAATGCATCACATCCAATTTTATACTGAACCACATTTTTTATGACTCGCAGCACTGTACTCATACTTCCCCCAAATTATCTGACTTGCATCCACTGACCTTTTCATCACAACCACTCAAATGTGACTCAGACCAACTTACGTAGGACATCACACCCATTTTTTTATGACTCTTAGGCACTAAAACAAATTTCGCACCCCACTTTTTATTTTCAACCATTGCCGTAATCGATTACCCCCATTGCATTCGTGGCTCAAACACTATGAGAGACAACACATACAACACAAATTTTATATCCCCCTCTCCCCCATTTTTCTAACTACACCCACTGTATGCTTGCCCCTCAAACCCAAGATAATGTTACCACACCCACTCTCGGGCAAATCACCACACTCATTATACGCACACCCCGGGTTTATGACATGTATCCCCTATATCAGTGACATCACACCCACCCCATTTCCCATCACACCCCTTGGGTTCTAAAATTCATACCCTAATTTGACTAAAAACCGTGAAAAAGACAATAAAACCACTCTATCGACAGCATAACCCCCCTAATCTGATCTTGTAAAACACCCATCTATCAATTTTTTAAAACACACACTGATGTAGGACACCACACATCTATATGTTCGAACAATATCAGTATAATGACATGCACCCACGTGAGTGCTAAATTTCACCTAGCTGACATCAAATTTTTTTTTTTTCCATCACACCCTTTATATCTGACAGCACATCCACTGTACCTGTGTCATCACACACAAATTATCGATCATAAAACCCCATTGTATGTATGATACCACACCACAAAGTCTATGATATCTTATGAACTACATAGACATCAACCACTCTTTTTGTTCACCCCCCTTTATGACATCACCCCCACTGTTCCATGGCATTAACCCATTATTGCATGCTCCCCTCCCTGGGCATTACGATAAATTGATTATACCCCCCGCACATGTGTATATCAAAACCAAACTGTAGAAATGACACCCTTTGTTATTTGTCCCTAACCCCCACCTTTTATGACATCAATATCGTTTTAGGGGCAACATATGCAATCATCTGACACCACCCCCGTATAGACACCCTACCTCTTTTTGGACATAAGCCATGTAATTATGACAACCCCTACATCTTTTAGACACCATATTCATAAAAAAAACATCGCACTTGGGTAAAAATGGGAACACAAACACTTACCCAGCATGGCACAACTATTTAGGAATCAATCCACTTATATTTCTCACGCACACCGTGTGTTGCTACACAAGTCTTTTCCCTGTCTTGAACCCCAAAATCTAACCCCCATCACATCCACCTATATGTCACAACCATTTTTCGACGCCATCCAAAAACATGTAGAGATCACGGGTGCATGTACCATCAATGCACTACACATGACTCAAACCACACCTGGCCCAACCCTCAGTATTTATACCCCAATGAGATTCAGATATCCACCTTTATACGATATGAAATTTCAACACTAGATATCACAGTCACTTATCGTGACTCATAAAATATTTATCTAGACTCCACACATTTTTTCGATTTATTTTTTATATAGCACACACACAGGTTAGAGAACAAAACCTTTGTACTTCACAACACCATTCTGACCTCAAAACACTGAAAAACTTGCATCACACAAAATGTATCTTTTATCAAACCCAGTTATTATGAAACCCCTCCAATATTATCAAACCCTGTAAATACCTATAAAATTTCACACCCACTCTTTACCCATCACCCACTTTTTTTATGACATCATTCCCACTATATTTGACATCCACCAACTGGATCTGTGTCGTCACACCATTTTTCGATGAATCAAAACCCTATAAATAAGATATCACATCCAGTATCCTGTGACGTCCTATGCACTATTTATGCATCACACCCATTGTATAAAAACCCACCCTCTGTGTTGTTTGAACCACACTCGGCCTATGATGATATCAGCACTGTAATGGCATCACTCCCTTTACAACACAAAAAACAATATTTATGATGCCATCCATTTCAACATAAATCACACCCAATATTGAGAACAACCCCCTGTATCTTTGCCATCAAAACCTCTCCCCCTAAATCACACCATAGTGTTGACATATTGCACCTGTAAATCACTCTCCCCTTAATCTTCACTCCTTCATGACCTAAAAACCTAGTATAAAACCACACCAGTAGTGGCCCAAATTACCCTGTCATGTGACATCACAAAATAATCCTTGTCTCACCCCGACTGATTGACCGTCACACCACTCTTGATGAAACACAATAGCGTAGTGCAGCATCTTTCCCGTGGAAGACTCACATCCTCACGTACACATCAAACCCCCAAATTTCTAAGGCATCACGCACACTTTTTTGACACATCCCCGCAGTATTTTGCATCACTCCATTAATTTTGATTTCCAAAAATGTATTTTTTAATCTCTGGCCTTTAAAAAGACATCAAACCTTTATACAATACATTTCCAGTTTTGTTATCACAACCACTGTTCTCTGAGTCTCACCCCCACTTTTACACTTATCAAACCTTTGATGTATGAAAAACTCAACCTGTTGCGAAATTTAAAAACACTTGAATCTCACACCCATTTTTACATACCCCCAAATTTATTTAGACACCATCCTGTACTCATATTTAAACCCAAAATATTGACTTGCATCCACTTTCCCGTTCATCACAACCACCATGATGACTCGACCAACTGTACGTAGGAATACACCCATTTTAGTAAAACTTTAGGCACTAACAAAAATTTCGCACCACTTATATGTTTCCCCCCCCCATTCGTTCGATTACCCTTGCTTCGGGCTAAAAGGACACTATAGATGAACACACACTGACAACAAAAGTTATATCTGCCACTCCCCATTGTACTGAGACTACATCCACTGTAGCTTGTCCTAAACCCAAGTATAATGTTACCACCCCACCTCGGCAATATCACGCCCCTATGTATGACGGCACACCCCGGGTTTATGAATTCATCCCCTTTTTCGTGCATCACAGCCACTCCATCTGTCCCATCCAATCCACTATTTCTAATTCAACCCACAAATTTGACATGAAAAAAAACCGGTAAAACAATAAAACCACTCTATCTGACAGCAAAAACCCTTTCCATAATCTGTTAAGTGTGAAAAAAAAAAAAAACCATTTAAAATCAATGTTAAAACATGATGTAGGACACCCAACCCCTACTATATGTTCGAAAAAGCAGAATATACAGACACCCACGGAGTGCAAAAAAAATTCACAAAATTTCCCTGGACATCAATTTTTTTTTTACAACACCTTTATATTAAAACCATCACCTGTACCGGGTCATCCACACAAATTATCGACAAAAAACCCCATTGTATGTTGATACCCCCCCACAAAGTCTAGATATCTTAGAACTACATATGACACACACCCACTCTTAGATATCACCCCCACTATGACATCACCCCCAGTTCTCAGGGCAAAAACCCATAATCTGAAAGACCCCCTTACCGGGGCATTACTAAAATTTATTGATTATACCACCCAGCACTATGGGATATCAAACCAACTTATGATGAACCCGTGTTAATTTGTCCCTAACCCCCCATCTTTATGAATCCAACTGTATTCAGGGCAAATATGCAATCATTCATGACACCACACCCCATGTATAACATCACTACACCTACTTTACATCACCCACTAAAATTTGACAAACCCCTACTAGTTTTTGAACCATTTTCAAAAAAATATCATGCACTTGTTATAAATGAAACTAACATGTCCCCGATGTCATGGCACATACTACTTTAGGACATCAATCCACTTATCTTCTCACCCCCCGTGTGTTGCTACACAACTCTATGTCTTCTTGAAACCCCACAACTGCCTCACACCACTCTATATGTCATCACAACCCTTTGCCCGACCCATCAACAAATATGTAAAGGAGATCACATGGAAAAAATATCCATCAATGCCTACACATCATCATAACCACCTCGTGCCCAAATTCGTATTTATGAAACATACTGTTTTCATGAATAAAAGCTTTGTATACGATAGAATTTTTTCCTACATAGATACACTTTTTTTAAAACGTAATCAAAATGACTCTACTAGAATCCACATTCTTTTTACGACTTTTCTACTTTATAAGCATCAACACGGATAAACAAAACCCCTTGTTACTCACAGACACAACTGACCTCACAACGACTGTAATTGTCATCCAGAAAATGTATCAATTTTATCAAACCCGGGAATGTATGACATCACCCCCACTATATGTATCAAATCCTGATAATACCTATGATATCCACCCCTCTTTCGCCATCACACACTTTTTTATACATCATTCCACTAATTTGACAACATCAACTGGCTGGTCGTCACACCAGTCTTCGTGAATCAAACCTATTAATATATATCACACCCGTATACCTGTGACGTCCTATCACTATATTTTTACACAACCCAATCTGTTAACATCCCCCCTCTGTTTTGCTGACACCACCTCGGCCCTAGTAAAAATTCATTGCACGTAGATGGCATCACATCCTCTTCCCAAAACAGGCAAAAAACAGTATTTAAAAAAATGTCACATCCACTTAACATACATCAACCCCCAATTATGGACACACACCCCCTTTAAACTTTCCTCAAAACCCTTCCCACTAATTTCACATCCATATGTGGGCAAATTCCTCTGAACATCCACATATCCTTAAGTTTTTCACCCACGACTTATGCCCTCACAAAACATTTTTGTTGAAACACAATCCATAGAAAACCAATTAACCCGACATTGACATCACGCAAAAAACCCTTGTCATCACACCACTGTATTGACCACGTAACTCTCTTTATGAATCAAAAATTTTTATGTGCAAACTTTTGGTTTGGAAACATACCACCCACTTTTACCATCAAACCCTTTTAGATCACGCACCATTTTGAATCATACCCGCATACTTGTACAAAATCCACTTATTGATAAAACACAAAATGTTCTTTAGTTTTCTAAGGCTAATTTGTGCATCAAATCCATTGTTCAATAAAATTTCATTTTTGGGTCACCCACGTTTTTGTTCCCACCCATTTTTTTTTCACAACCTTTGATGGGGGCATCTCACACCTGTGTGGTTTTCCAAAACACCTGTGTTTCCCCCAATTTTATGCATACCCCATTATTAAATGACCCCCGTATTATCCCCCCCCAAATATTTTAATTTTGCCCCTTATTTAACCCCCTTTAAATTTGAAGACCAATAAACAAAACCCCCATTTTATGTATGACATCTTGGGCACTAACAAAATTTCGCACCCACTTTAGGTTTAAACCCCTTTCCCGACGCATTACCTCCTTTTGCATTGGGGGGGCACAGGACATATGATGAATCACACACAAACAAAAAAATGTTATATCTGCCACCCACCCTTGTTCTGAGACAATCCACTGTAGCTTGCCTAAAACCAGGAAAATGTTCCCACACCCACTCTCTGGGCAATATCACCACCTATGTATACGGCACATCCCGGTTTTGACATGCATCCCCTATATCAGTGCACACACCCACTCCACTGTCCCATCACACCCACTAGGGTTCTAAATTAATCCACTATTTTTGACAGAAAAAAACCCGTTAAAGACAATCAACCATCTATCTGACAGCAAAACCCTCCATAACTGTATCAGTGTGGACCCCACCTATAATTTTAAAACACACACTGTTGTAGGCCCCACCATCTATATGTATCGAACAATTGCAGTAAAATGACATGCACCCCCGCTGATAAATAAATTCACTTTTTGCTGCATAAAAATTTTTTTTTTTTTCACATCACCCCTTTTATATCTGACGCACACCCCTGTCCCTGTGTCATCACACACAAATTATGATCATATAACCCCATTTATGTATAACCACACCAAAAAGTCTTTTAACTTAGAACTCATTAACACACCCACTCTGTTGAATACACCACTTATACATCACACCCACTTTTTCTCAGGATTAACCCATTTATCTGACTGCTCCCCGTACCTGGTCATTACTGATATATTAAATTTCCCACAAACAGCACATGTTGTATAAAACCAACTGTTTTATAACTCCTGGTTAATTTGTGCCCTAACACCCTCCTTATGACATACAATCTGTATTCAGGGGCAAATATCAATCATTCATGACCCCAAACCCCACTGTATATGACATCCAATACACTCTACTTTGACATCCACCCACTGTATTATGCAAGAAAACCTATTGCTTTAAAAACCCATATTCGTAAAAATATATCGCACTTGTATATAAAGGGGAACACAAACCGTACCCGAGTCATGCACTACTCTTTGGGACTCATACCCACTTTACGTTCTACGCACAGTGTGTTGACTACACAATCTAGTCTGTCTTAAAACCCCCTAACTGCCATAAATCCCCTCTATATGTCATCACACCCCTTGTCGACCCCACACACAACTTTTAAAGGTCACGGGTGCAAAAGTATCCCATCAGATCACAAAAATACATCAAAACCACACTCTGTGACCAAACCCTCAGTTTTTATGACATCAATGACTGTATTCATGTATCACACGCTTGAAAAACAATATGAATTCATTATACAATGATTTCACAGTCCAAAAACGTGACATCAAAATGACTCTATCTAAACCACACATTCTCCTTTTAGGGATTATCTACTTTATATAGCATCCACCAGGTTATGAAAACAGAACCCTTGTGTACTTCCAGACACCAATCTGACCTCACAAGCCCTGTAACTGTGTCATCACAGAAATGTATCAATTTTATCAAACCCAGTGTATTTTGACATCACCCCCACTATAGTACAAAACCCTGTATAATACTAGATATCCATCCACTCTTTACGCCACCCAAAAACCACTTTTTTTAGACCATTCACTAATTTGCACCCCCTCAACTGGATCTGTGTCGTCACACCATCTATCGTGATACAAAACCTATATATATTATATTCCCATCCAGTATACCGTGACGTCCTTCACTATATTTAGACATCACACCCCAATCGTATAACATCCCACCCTCTGGTTTTGCTGACCCCACACCGGGCCTATGTATAATCATTCACTGTGATGGCTAAAATCCTTTTTACAACAGCAAAAACAGTATTTATGAGCACTCACTTAGACATGAAACACACCCCAAATATGAGACGCACACCCCTTTTTTTTGCCATAAAAACCCTCTCCACTAATATCCCCCCCCACTTTTTGACACAGTTGCACTCTGAACATCACATTACCCCTTTAAGTTTTCATTCTGTATTTTGCCCTACAACATTTTTATGAACCACATCCAGTTTGTAGGCCAATTTTAAACCCTGTAAAAGGGGACACACAGAAAATACCCTTTTCAAAAACCACTGTATTGACACGTCACACTACTCTTTATGACATCAAAATATGCGTATGTGCAGCACTTTGGCCCTGGGGAAGACATCACATCCTCCTTACACTAAACCCCTTTTTTCAAAGGGAAAAAACACGCACATATTTTTGACACATACCCGAGTATTTTGCATCCATCCCTTTTTGTGAATCACAAAAGGTATCTTTGAGTTTAGGGCCTATATATGATGACATAAAAACCCTTTATAAAATACTATTCATAGTTTTTTTTTTCAAAACCAGTATCTTCTGGCCCCCACCCCATTTTTTACATTTTATCAAAACCTTTGTATGTATGACATTCCCCCTGTTTGGTCCCTTTCATAAACACTATAAAGCTCACCCCACATTTTATAATGACACCCTTTATTTAGACATTTCCACCTTACTCATGACTTCACTCCAAATTACTGACATTGTCCACGACCTGTGCCCATCAAAACCACCTAATGTGCTCAGCCCAAATGTATGGGACATCACACCTTTTTTATGTATGACTCTTGGCACTAAAAAATTTCGATCCACTTTTTGCTTACACCATTGCCGTATCGCTTTTCCTCCATGCTTTCGTGGCACAAACACTATAGATAGTCAAAACCATGACAACACAAATGTTATACCCATCTCACCCATGTATCTGAGACTACACCCACTGAGCTTGCCCCCAAACCCCAAGTATAATGCCCCACACCCCACTCTCTGGCAATATCACGCCATCTATGATGACGGCACATCCCGGTTTATACATTTCCCATTCGTGAATACAGCCACTCCATTGCCCCATCACACCAATGTTTGAATCTACCCTTTTTTGACATGAAAAAACCGTGTAAAGAAATACAACCACTCTATCTGACAGCATAACCCCATAATCTGTATCATGTGATAAACCCCCCACCTATCAATGTTATAACACACACTTAGTAAAAACCCACCATATAAGTCAAACAATATGCGATAATGACTGACCCCACGCTGATGACAAAATTTACTCTAGCATGACATAAATTTTTTTTTTCCATCACACCTTTATTCTGACACACACCCACTGTACCGTGTCACACACACAATTATCATCAATAACCCCCCATTGATGTATGAACCAACCACAAAGTTATGATATCTTTGAACACATATGACATCACCCCCACTTGTATGATATACACCACTCATGACATCCCCCCCACTGTTCTCTGGCATTAACCCATATATCTGACATCGCCCCCTGCCCGGGGTCATTACTAAAATATTTATTAACCACACCAGCATATGTGTGATATCAAACCAACTGTATGTATGACACCCTGTGTTAATTTTGTGACCTAACACCCTCTTATGACATCACATATTGAAAATTCATGGAACATATCAATCATTCATGACCAACCCATGTATTACACACATACACTCTCTTGTAAAACCACAGCCACGTAATTTATGACAAACACCTATATGCTTTGACACCATATTCATAAAAATATCTGCACTTGGTATATGAAGGGAACCTAACACTGTCCCCGATGAGGGCAATATATTTTTAGGACATCAATCCATTACGTTTCACGACACGTGTGTATGACTACACAACTCTATGTCGTCTGAAACCCCATCAAAACTCCATCAATCCACTAAAATTGTCATCAAAACCATTTGTCGACCCCATCACACAAACTTGTAAGAGATCAAGGTCAAAAGTTCCCATCAGATCACTACACATGAATCAAAACCACCCTTACCAAACCTCAGTATTATGCTCACATGACTGTATTCTGAATCCACGCTTGTATACGATTTTTAAAAAAAAAAAAAAAAAAAAAAAAAAAAAAAAAAAAAAAAAAAAAAAAAAAAAAAAAAAAAAAAAAAAAAAAAAAAAAAAAAAAAAAAAAAAAAAAAAAGGGGGGGGGGGGGGGGGGGGGGGGGGGGGGGACGTCCCTATGCATATATTTTGACATCACACCCCAATCTTAAAACATCCCACCCTCTGTGTTGCAACCACACCGGCCTAGTATGAACATTGCAGTAATGGCATACATCCTTTTTTCAACAGCAAAACACGTATTTATGATTCCATCCACTTCAGAATGACTCACACCCATTTTGGGAACAGCACACCCCTTTTTTGCCATCAAAACCTCTCCACTAAACACATCCACATTGTGTGACTCAGTTCATCTGTAACTACATCTCTCCTTAATCTTCCTTCTCTGTACTTTTGACCTACAACATTATGTTAAAACCACATCCATTTGTGGGGCCAATAATACCCTGACATGTGACATCACAGCAAAAAATTCCTTGCTCCCCCGACTTATTGACCACGTCACACCACTCTTTTTATGACATCACAATATGGATGTGGGGATTTTGCCCTGGGGAAGACATCACATCCTCCGTTACGACTAAAACCACTTTTCTAAGGCACCCCGCACAATATTTGACATCATACCCCCAGTATCTTGTCATACATCCACTGATTGATGATATCACAAAAGGGTATTTTTGAAATCTTGGCTATATATGTGACATAAATTTCCATTTAACAATCATATTCATAGTTTTGTTATTTCCCAAAACCCATGTATCTTCTGATCTCACACCCACTCTTTCATCTTATCAAAACCTTTGTATGATACATCTCAATTTGGTGCGTACATCAAAAACACATGAATGCTTTTCCACCCCAATTTTATAATGACAACATTATTTTGAATCGCGCATGTACTCATGACTTCACTCCAAATATATTGACATTGATCCACTTCCTGTGCATCAAAACCATCTAATGATGATTCAAAACCAACTTATGGACATCACACCCTTTTTATGTATACATCTTAGGCACTAACAAAATTTTGCTCCATTTTCTTGCTTCACACATTGCGTACGCATTACCTCCATTGCATTCGGGGGCCAAAAGCACTATAGATGAGATCCCACATGAAAACACAAATGTTATATTGCCATCTAACCCCTTGATCTGAGACTACACCCCCATGTATCTTTCCTAAAACCCAGAGATAAATGTTACCACACCCCTTCGGGGCAATATCACGCACACTTTTTGTAGACGGACATCCCGGTTTATAAAAATTTCACCCCAATATCAGTGAACACAGCCCTCCATCTGTCCATCACATCCATATGTTCTAAATTCAATCCATATATTTGACATGAAAAAACCGTGAAAGACAAACACCATCTACTGACAGCAAAACCCTCCATATCTGAACATGTGATGACACCCACTCTATCAAGTTATAACACACACTGTATGAGGACACCACCATACTTATGTATCGAACAATATGCAGTTATATGACATGACACCAGTGGTGACAAAAATTTCACTCTATGCATGCAAAAAATCTTTTTTTTCACATCACCCTTTATATTGAAGCACACCCACGTACCTGTGTCATCACACACAAATTACGATCATATCCCCCCTTGTTGTATGATACCACACCACAAAGTCTATGATTCTTATGAACTACATTGACATCACACCCACTCTGTATGTATCACACCATCTATGACATCACCCCCACGTTTCTTGCATTAACCCAGTTATCTGACATCCATCCCTTCCCTGGGTCTTTACTGAAAATTTTGGATTAACCACACCACACTATTGTGATTAAAACCCAAACTGATGTATGCTCCTTTTAAATTTTTGACCAACCCACTCTTATACATCACATATCTGTATTCTGGAACATAGCAATCATTCGACACCACACCCAGTATATGACTCACTTTCACTTACTTGTGACATCCAGCCACTGTAATTTGCAAACACCTACTATGCTTTAGCACCATTTTCAAAAAAAATTCACGCACTGTAATAAAAGGGGAACACAAACATGTCCCCATTCAGGGCATACTAGTTTAGGACATCATACCCCCTTATACTTTCCCACGCAACCCGTGTTTGACTACACAAGCTCTATTCTGTCTTGAAACCCATCTAACTGCCATCAACCCACTCTAATGTCATCAAAACCACTTTGTGACCCCATCACACAAACTAGTAAGAGATACGGGGGCATAGTATGCCATCAATCCCTCAATGACATATAACCACCTCTGGGGACAACCCTCATATTTTTTGAACACATGACTGTTTCATGATATCACAGCATTGTATACTATGAATTTCATTACTACATTGATTCACAGTCACT